>BGPR01000868.1:287986-314017 GCA_013235015.1 Araneus ventricosus
TTGTCCCATATTAATAGTAGCAGTTGATGAATTTAATTTGTCCCATAATTATAGTAGCAGTTGATGAATTTAATTTGTCCCATATTAATAGGATGAGTATTTTCGGATGAGATATTATTTAAAAGGCAAAATAGTTTCATACAGTATTATGGCATAATAATGTGATAGCATCAACTAAAATCGACTATAAAGACAGTACTACCTTTGTCCCGTAATAATAGTAGCAGTTGATGAATTTAATTTGTCCCATAATAATGTTAGCAGTTGATGAATTTAATTTGTCCCATAATAATAGTAGCAGTTGATGAATTTAATTTGTCCCATAATAATAGTAGCAAAAGAAAATATAAAACGCAAAATTTATTATCAAAACACTAGATTAAATTAAACAATAAATTAAAAATATTAGTTCTAATTTTAATTTTGAGTGTTCACATAGTTTCTGCTTCTATCAAGTCATCAATATTATTGGGCGAGGCTTGATGTTGTAGTGAGTGTAATACTACACTAATACTGTGTACTGATGTGTAGTGTTGTAGGACAACCACAACTCTATCTTTGCTTGAACATTCTCTTTTTTCCATCTTACTTTCACAATGGTTTGATATTCAACTGAAATAAAACAATTTATTTCAATCAGCAGATGAAATTAGAAAAATAATTATAATTCTTAATAATTAGGTTAACCGAAAAATTGAAAGATGTGTTAAAACAGATGACAGATGCCATGAAACATTGATTTTGATTGAAGGGGCAATTTTGCGCTACATCATAACTTGCAGCTGCATTCTCCAATAATTAAATTTTAAATATTCACTTGCTACTATTATTATGGGACAGAGGTAGTACTAATTAACATTCTTTGAAATATTAAGGAATTGTGGAAATGTTTTGTCTAATCTGGATGTCTACACGTTCTGTTTTAGGAATAATAGTAGTAATAAGCATTCTATCTTCTTTACAGACATACAATATATCAGTAAGGATGGCGACGCTCTTCTGACGTGAAAGCATCATTATTTGCATAATAGACATACTATGAAAAAATGACGCAGAAGGACTCCTTTTGCACATTTGTGTTATGAAATATTTTCAAACCAATAATTATATTCCTACTACTATTTTTGTCACCTACAAGAAAATATCAGCAATTTTAACTTTATTAAGGATATTGTAACCCTATCCAATCCAAATAATTATCGGTGAATTATGTTAGATAAAATCAATGTTTTAAAACCAATTTAAAAATACTTCATATTTTAAATTATTAATTTCATCCAGATTAATGAAATTAATTAGTTAATTTAATCCAGAATAATTAACTTAAATTATTCGTTTATCGCTTGTTTATATCCATGTCCTTCATATCACTACAAACATGTGAATGCAACATGAGTGTAATAGATGCTATATATTGATTATAAAAAAGAAAATCTGGTAATGGCAAATGCCATCGTAGTATTGAAAAAAATTAAACTATTCTCTTTAGATGTTCTTTAAATGCAATGACTTGTTTAAAATTTCTTGCTGAATGAATATATTTTAGACTACCGAGGTTGTCAAGACTTGGTTGTTTGATTTTTATCCAACATCTGAGGTGAAATTTCATCACTCACTGGGAAACTGGCACCTAAAACCAAAAGCATCGCATGTTTCCGTCAAAACACTGAAAAAATCTTGAAAAAATAACATTGCATTTTTTAATATCAAATGCAAAAAGAACAATTCTACAGAAAAGAAAGGGAAAAAATATATCTGGCCTCCTCCCTTGAAAAACACTTCCAAAAGATTGAATATGATAAGACCTATAAGCGTTTATATACTATAAAATGAATATATACGAGGATGGATGAAAAAAAGATTACAATAGTACTAAAAAATTATTTATTATCAATAGACAGATAATACAAAAGGGAATTAAGATGCCTACTTGCCGATCATTTTCCCACATAATCACCAAATCTATCTAAATATATATCCGAACGCAGGGCCAACTTGTTTAACCCGGCTTTGTAGAAACCACATCCCTGCCCATTGAGTTAGTTCTCCGCAGCTGTTTTTGCATCACTGTTTGAAGAGAACCTTGTCCTCGATAAGTATTTGGAACCCAGATTGCGCGCCAAACCTGGGCTGTATTGAGGGTGGCTCCAGAATTCCAGACTTTCCACTTCAGCTTTTGCAGCAATTCTTGAGTTTTGCTAGCAGTATGGGTAATGGGCATTGCTCTGCAGAAGGATGACTCCATCACTCAACATGCCAAAGCGTTTGTGTGGGATGCCTTCACGATAGCCCAGTGCCTATTTCCTTTTTCCGAAATTATTAAGAACACTTATCTGGAATTAAGTTCTTATCTGGAATTAGGTTCCCTTCAGAACAGTGATGGGACAGCTGCCGAGAACTGGCTCAATGGGCAAGGACGTGATTTCTACCAAGCCGGGTTAAACAAGTTGGTCCTGCGTTCAGACAAATGCCTGAAGAGATTTGGTGATTATATGGTAGAGTGATCGGCAAGTATGCCTCTCAATTTACTTTTGTATTTTCCATCTAATGTTATTTAATAATGTTTTATTACCCTTGTAATCTTTTGTTGGATACACCCTCGTACGTTTTATCCATAGACTAAGTACCTGCCAATTATCACCTAATTATCTTATTTCTGTAGTTTAATGGCATAGATTAGAATTGTTCTATTTTTCATTTTGTGTTGTTGCTATACTGTGATTTTGAGATAGATTCCTAAATATTTCATCTTGTTTTTGTTGCAGGTGCGTGCTTCAGAACATGATACAAAGTCGAATCAAAACCTGTCTTCAGGACAATGAACTAGCTTTCCTGAGAAAAATGTGGAGTTATATTGAAGAAAGATTATAGAAGCGACAATGTTTGCCAAGAGTCTTTAAAGTAGAGCGAGAATACTCTTTACTTATTTTACTCTTGCCCACTTGCTAGATAATCGTACGGAACAGAAGAGGACCAACCTTTAATTTATACAATAGATATAGAATTAGTCGTTACTTTGTGTATATCTTAAGTATTCTCGGAATCAGAATGCAATATAATATTTGTTGCTGGTGAGTGTTAGTATAAAGTGGCTTAGTTGCTTGTTAGCTTCATAAAGTGAATTGGTGGCTGGTTGGTTTTATGGCGCAAGAGCCATCTTTGACCATACTGCTCCAGAACATACTGATACAACGTCGAATCAAAACCTGTCTTCAGGACAATGAAGTATCTTTCCAGAGAAAAATTTGGAGTTACATCGAAGGAAGATTATAGAAGCGACAAATGTTTGCCAATAGTCTTGAAAGTAGAGCGAGAATACTCCTTACTTATTTTACTCTTGCTCACTTACTAGATAATCGTACGGAACAGAAGAGGACCATCCTTTAATTCATATAATAAATATAGCATTAGTCGTTACTTTGTGTATATCTTAAGTATTCTGGGAATCAAAATATAAGAGTCTGCCCAATACAAAATCCACACCAGCATTTTTTAAATAAAATTTTCCAGATGTAGGAAGAGATTTCCACCGAAGTCGAGAAATCTTTATTGAAGATAATGGAGAGATGAATCCTATCTTTTTTTTTAACTTTAAATATGATTAATCATTAAACTATTTATGAATTTATGATTCTTATATTGCCACAAAAAAGGACGTTGTAATGTATTTTATTCTTGATTTGTTTGTGTTTAATTGAAGGTATGGCAACAAGATGAAGTTTAATTTGATTAAACGATGTTGATTTTAACATCGCCGAATCTCAGAATTCCTTACAAAATTTCGATATTGTTAATGATATATCGTTAGATTAACGAATCAATAATGCCTTTATCAAGCCTTATTATCATTGTAAAATATTTTTAAATGGTTAAACTTCGTTAAAATTCTTAAAAACGTTTACGAAACAAAACGCACATTTCATTAATCATTTGAGTCAACGAAAAATATATTTTGAAAAATTAAAAAAGATTTAAACATCTTCTTTTAGTTGCATTTCTTTTGATTTCCTTCTGCTGAGACTTAAGAGTTAATAAGTACAAGTATTATTTCTGACAATTGAAGAATAATCACTGAGGAAGTTAATAAAAATCTGAAAATCATTGTAGCATTTATTCTGCATTTTATTCATTATATTGGGACTCTTATATAATTTCTTAGATTATTAGTGGTAAATAACAACATCAATACACTGTCTACGTTATCTCTCACAAATCACAAAAACTCTACTGACTCTAATGCAAAACTGGATTTAATAAAAAAAAACCCATCAACTGTGATTTTTATTAACAGTGAAATTTGATGGAGAAAATTCCAAAACATCTTGTCACATATCTACTACCCAATAGAAAAGATCATTGGAAAGATTGGTTTATAATAATTGGAGAAGATTCATCACCATCTTTTCAAATATGAACATAACTTTGAAAATGAGAAGGAAAAAAAAAAACAGACATTTTTTTATATTATTTACCTAATTTATTTCAAACATTATTTTTTCATCATATTTTATTTTTTGCTTTCAATACGTTTTTAGAAAATTCTGATAGGTTTCAATAAGCATTTTTATAGTTTGAGAAAGGAACTATTTAAGATAACCATTCAACTATTCCACAGGAGGCAACACGTGTAAGTGAATGAGAAGCCGCTGGATAAGTAAGCAGGTTCTCTCTTCGCTAGTGGGTATAATAATGGCGTGGTCTGAGTTGCCTTCACTCCGTTGACGGCACGTACCTCCTGCTGAAAGTATTGGACCGAGATCCGTGATGACCATTAGGACTCCACAGTTAGTTCCTGTATTTACTTCGGAACCACTATCACTCAATTGACCCCAGATGCTATTGCAGGGATGAGGGTATTTCGACTTATAGTTGTAGTAACCACTCAATCATTTAGTGCGAATATTTCATGTCTAATGTTTAACAAAAACATTTCTAATGTTAAACAACCTTCCACGCTTTTGCGCATGCGCCGGGCTGAGTAATTTTCATCAAAATAGGGGGGAAATGAAGAATGGAAGGAGAGATGTTTACATTTTACTGAGCGTGATCTAAAGAAGAACTCCGGAAATACGCTCATATGACTCATTGCCTCACACCCCTTTCCGGTGTAAAATCGTCCAAAAGTGGTAGTCTCGGAATCCGTTGCTGAACAGTGCCTGTTGTTTACATATATATGTTAGTGACTTAGATGACATAATCTTAGAAAAACATAGAAATGAATTGAACTAAGGATATAAATAGTCTCAGAATCCGTTGCTAAACCACATATCTGTATCTGTGTGATTCCCATGTCCATTCAACCAGGTAGATTGCCGTTATGGCATCAGGCACGGGCGCATGTGGCGGCATTCTGTATCTATCTGATGTCTATGTCTATATATCAGGCACGGGGACATGGGGCGGCGTTCTGTCTATGTCTATATCAGTGCAATACAAAATTATTTCATGGTTAACGAGATAAAAGTTAACGCTAAAATTCTCCAGTCATTATACCAGTATCTATTCACTTTATCCCCTACATAGGAAGTCTCCATTAATATCAGGAAACTAACAACATCAATACTCTATCACCTACTTCATTTCTAAATAAACCTTATTCTTGGTAAACTTTATTGACTCATAAACGCATCCCTAATCTCATCATAACGAACCTGGAACCAGCGATTAACACTCAACCAGTCAAGCCTAATTGACGAAAATTCTTACCCCATCCTTTGAAAAGAAGAGAAAACCCACCATAATAATCGATAGCTCTTCAGGCCTCGTTGAGGCGTAAGTTGATTTTGGTCGACCCCATTTACCCCTTAACCGTTCATCCCCCTCCCTCCCAAAACCAGGGAGTCTCTATTAGGTGCTGTAACCGGATTGATTTGGTGCTTTTCCTCTCTCTCCGGGATATAATCCCCTCCCGTCTCCGGACTTGATCCGGACTTTAACAAATGGTGGAAGGAGGAAGTATGTTCCCGGGGTGGAAAATCTCTGCCCCGAAGAAAAGCCATTGTTCGGCCTTTAATGGAGTTGTTTAGGAGTTGCTGTCTGTTAACACTTGCTGGGGGTTTGGACGGCACAATGGCGTAAGATATGGATGCTTATGCCGGGTATTGTGGAGGATTTCCGGAGACTGTGGAGGTGAAAGAGTGGAGGAAGACGTATATTTGCTGAATGATAAGATGGGAATAAGTGCGAAAGCTGTGGATGAGGGTTGGGAATTCCCAACATCTGAAAAGAGGTCTCAGTGAGCATCTATATATATCGTTGTAGCATTGCAACTCAGTTTTGTTTCTTTGCGTAAAAGTATTCATATCTTAAAGTTTGATTCTTTGGGTATGCATAGTTTGAATTAAGAACCTTTTTCATTTTCAGATAAAATTTATAGTCTCAAGATGTGACTGGATCTCTTAATTCGACTTTTTAGATACGTCAGATATCTTCTAAAATATTTCCTTCAATAAATATAAATTCTAATACAGGGAATTTAATTGTGGAAGAGTTAAAAATAACAAAAATAATACCAGACTACGATAAGAAGTAAGAATCCGGTGGATGACTTCATCAGAGGCCATTCATCCATGCAGATTCGAAACTGGAATAGGTTTCCTGTTGAGGAAAAAGACTTTAAGGTCTGAATTAATTAATATTAATACCCCCTATGACCTGAACCCATTGTGGAATATATTGGAAAGATAACATATAGAAATTACATATCAATACCTTCAATAACATATAGAATATGAGTTATACATGTGATCTCTGTCAGGACAATTTGGGCGTTCACAGCCGGTTAGTCGATGGTCATAAAAACTGAGAAAATATAGTTCCTGGGGGTATGCTTATTTTTTAAAGAGAAAAATGGCTTAAAATGTAAATTCGCCTGTGGATAAAAGTCTCTTGGGTTAAAGCGCATGCAGGCAATATAGACAATGAGAGAGCAGACCAACTGGCAAAAGACGCAACATAACATGAGCAACCCTATTCACATACTAAGCTTCCTAAACCGCACTTAAAAGGCCTCCTCCGGAAGAGGATGCTTGAGGAATGACAACCCTCATGGAAGAATGGCGATACAGGCAGGAAAATCTATAACATCATGCCCTCAGTTAGTCTCCGTCCCACTAACTGGATTAGACAGGATGTTATCTTCTTCTCTCAACATGGACCTTTCCCTACCTACCTCAAAAGGTTTCACCTGTCTGACAGCGATTATTGCAGTTGTGGTGGAATTGGCACGGCACTTCACTATGCCACGGAGTGTATTTACACAGTGTCTTGGCATATGAGGAAGCCAGCGCCAAACTGGTTGAAAAGGGTTGCCAATAAACTCGTCTCCAGGCATAAAATTCGTGGGATTATCAAATTCATTAGCGAAAACAGAGATCTTTTCCGGCCTTCCTAGCCTTCAACTTTCCAGCGAGCTGAACTCAGTAGCTCAATTACCGGACATTCCCCCCTTCAAATAAATGAAAGGTATAACAACATCCAAAGAAAAGAAGACTATTACGAACTAATAGTGTAAAAGTAAAAATGTCTGTGCTGTACATAGTGTATATATTTCTTTCTTTTTGTTTATTTTGTTTTTCTTAAATAAAATTCCCGTGTCTTGCCCATCAAACCGTTCAGTGACCGGTCTGGTCACGGGTACGGGGTAAGAGACGGCGTTCTGTTCTGTAAGCAACGTGGGGAAATACGAGGGGTGATCCTTGAGTGTCGGGATGGTGCCTTATCATGAAAGCTGAACCATGCCGAGTGAAGAAGGTTGTCAGATATTGACATCGAACTCTGCCACGCATGCACCAGGGGAGGAGCTACCAGGTTTTACAAATGTTCTCAAGCTAATACGGATATAAAAGTAATCTTAAAATAAAACCAAAACTAGGTAAGATTATTTTAATTTAGGATTACGTCCCTCCCATTGGTATCTCAGGAAGGCATTTTATTCACACTCCAAAATGCCACGTAAAACGTTGTATGGGAGATGCTCTATATCTCGGTAACTACATACGTTGAAAACATAACTAATGTCTTATTTTAGAGATAAAGGGTAACAACAGAAGTTACAAAAAATATTTGAAAATCAGAATTGTAGTTTGTTGTGTTTCATATAGATAAAGTTGTTCCAATTATTGTTATTGTTGATTTTAATGTAGATGTCAAAAGGAATGAGAAAGCGTCCGGTTTCATGAAGAAGCATTTTGATTTGAACATGGTGCCAAAAATTATCCTAGCACTCTGGGGAATTCATATATTGATTCAACTTTTACAAGAAACATTAGTTCCGAATTATTAAATTATGTATGTTATTTTTCGTATCATCGACAGATTCTACACAGAATTGTAACAAATCCAAGCACGATTCAAGAATTAAAAACAAAAGAATTGACATTGCAATATATTTTATTAAGAAATAAAACATTTTTCATTGTAACCTCAGTTTCATTTTATTTCGCCAATTTTTCATACATTAGTATTTCATAGAAACAAAAGAGAACTGAGAGTAACTTCGAGAAACAAAAGCGAATTGCGAGTAACTTCGAGAAACAAAATAGAATTGAGAGTAACTTCGAGAAACAAAATAGAATTGAGAGTAACTTCGAGGAACAAAAGAGAATCACGAGTAAGTTCGAGAAACAAGAGTATCGCGAATAACTTGGAGAAGCTAAAGAGTATCACGAGTAACAAAGAGATTCCGAGAAACTTCGAGAAACAAAAGATTCACGCGAGTAAAATAGTCCTACGCCTTTAACATCAGCGGTTGCTTGTAAAAGACATCCTCCCGTCATTTCTTTTAATATTTGCCATGACCAACTTATAAAACTTTTTCTGTGAATAAATTTCTTTGTAAATACCCTAAATAATGTTAAAATATGCTATTATAAATTTGTTTTAACAAACTATAATTTATGGAAAATATTTATTATTATTTTTTAAGGCTAAACTCTTAGTCTTTCTCCGTGTGTCAAATGTCACATAAAAAATAACATTTACCTATTACATTCATTTTTTAAGTGAATGAAACAGATTAAAGCTGCCATCCTTAACGTAATAAAAAAAGTACTTAGGAGAGACATGATGCTAAATTTTCGTTTTCTTGGCTCCAAGTTCAGTGGCAGTTTCTGTTTTTCCTTCTCCGGCCAGAAGATTCTGCTTGGCAAAATGTTTATTTAGGGTCCCTATTCTCTCTTCACGAATAAAATCCGGACAGGTCAGCGAATTCGGAGCGAAAGTTAAAGCAGCCGCCGTCAAGCTTTTGATGCCTTGGAGATTTCACTACATCCGACGGCCATTAGCTCTTTCTTGTCAGCTCGCTTCTCCGCAGTTTTTATTCGCCCTATGTTTCATTAAGACGGTATTTTTAGGGCTCAGACATTTGAATTCTGTCTTTCAAAATGCGTTTCTTTCTGTGTTTACACAAACTGGCATCTCAAAAAAGCACAGTTCTCCGGATGATTAGCTTACTTCTGAAATCTTATATTGCGTTAATGAAATATTCACAGTTGTATTCATGCGAAACTTGCAACTTTGAAAAGGGTTGAGTTCATTAGTATTTGAAGGTAAGTGCCAAAAGTTTTGGAAGCCGCAGATTTCTCTGGTTTGGTATAGTTTTGTTGCGCTACCTATTCGTATTTCATACAGTACTGATGCAAAAAGTCAGCTTATATATAGTAAAGAAATTGTTATTTCCCTTCCCTGCCATGATAGTCTTAAGATTGGAAAAAAAGATTTACAGGGAACCATATTGGATGGCCTAGTCAATACCTCCTGACTTTGGCGTCACACCTGGCGACCATTTGCGACTTGGCGACAAAGTGAAGGTTCTCTAATATGCGAGAATTATGACTCTACCTATATTGCGAACCCATATATGGATATTCTTCTGGAATATTCCATGTAACATCACGCTCGGTCGGGAAGACTTTAAATATCGGGGTGCCCAAACGAGGGTTTGGCGAACAGAATGACTTTATAGACAGTACGATGTTTTTGCCTTATGTCCGCCATGTATTTTTAAAAATAAATTAGGAAGTCCGATTGAGGACATTGGATTAAAAAGCTTCATTATATTTTCAAACACAATACAAAATAAAAAAAAATACATTTCCAGCACACCTATTTACAAATATTTACAAAAAAGTTTGTCATAATAATTCTATCATAAGGATAATTCTTACAGATTTATCCGGCATCATCAATCTTTTTCTTAACAAATTCCTAGTTAAGTTGTTTTCCTCATGATAGGTAAGCGAGATCTGCCTCGCGTGCTAAAATAAAGCTGCGCATGACAGAGGGAATGGAATGTCTTTGGGATCTGTTAAGAAGGAGTCTTAAGAAGGAGTTGGAGAAGGAATTTGGAGTCTTGTTCTCATTGCGATTTGATCAGCTGTTACACGGAAAGCGCTATTGTTGGTGCTGTTACTGTTAGTGGTTTTCTGCATTTGAAAATTCAAATGCCCTTTGGCCCCGTAAATCCAATCTATTTCCCATATGGCCAGTTTGTGTTCAACCACACTCATCCAAGAAAACCTCTGTGCTCTGTTGCCTTTGGACACATCGCACGTGTGTCAGGACAATTTAACCCTCTGACTACTAACCCTCTGACTAATTTGAGTACAGTTGTATACTGAGGTTTGCTTACTAATCGCTGGGTGTGAGAGTGTTAACCTTCTCACTACTATGAGTTCTCAAAATCTGAATGCAGTTGCGTACGGAGGTTTGCTTACTAATTGATCTGTGGAATGGATTCGTCCGCCCCGTTCCCCCTTTTCTCCTCACTACGGGTGGTAGGAGATATGAATGGCAGGCCTTTCATCTCTCCCTCAAGGGTCCCTTTAATGACCACTCGCCCAACTGCCTTGTCCCCCCTTTCGGAACAGCAACCGGCCGAAATCCGCCCCACTAGTATAGAAGTCGCATGGCCGGTTACGGCCGGATTAGGAGTCAGAGTGTTGACGGGAGCAAGGACAGATGTGAGGTCAATCATATCTACCCACGGGAGTACACTATGCACTTCCTTCCACGTATACCCATTCAACTGACAAGGAACTTCTTGGGTTCCGAACTAGGGGGTATACAAATGTGTTAATGTCTGCTTGTGTTCCTAATTTGGGCAAATGTTGTTCTTTTTGTGTTACCTGTGCTTCGAGTTTTCTGGAATATTCATAAAATAAAGCGGCATTCCTCCATTATCATGTTTGTTGGATTGCTTTTACTGTACTCCTGCCGTAAGATTTTCGTAACAATATAGTGTTTACGCAGAAGTTAAGACTAAACCTATCAAACATTTTGTCGTTTATTTACCATAAGTGCACTATATTTTAACACTTTATCGTTAATTATGTTAATAATTTATTACCAAAATTATTCTTTTGTGTAGGGTTAGAAGTAGAACAATTAATTGAACGCTGGGATTGACGAATTATTTTTAGTAAATAAAAACAAGCGCTTTTAAAAACCGATGAAGTTATTGATTGGAATACTCTAGTGTCAATTTCATTTTTAAATTCTCACTCCCTTTAAAAAATTTGTTAAGACTATTTGGGGACAGACCTCGTATTTTTAACAGTTATCAAATGACGAGGAAGTCAACTGAACAGAACTATTCTTCAAAGTTTCAACTCATTAGCGAAGTTACAACTCATTAGCACAACGACGTCTTAGCATCTCGAAGGAACGTGCATTTTGCCGACAAACACGATAGATATTAAAATGTTAAAGTCTTCGACAAATGAAGGCAATGCATCAATGTAGATTTTCAGTTTTTCAGAAAAGTTTTCAGACTTTTAAAAATTATGTACCTCTTAAGCGTGCAGATTTAGTGCACCCCTCAACACAAAGGTACTAATACAGTTACTCGGTAGATAGTTTCATGCCTCTATCTTATCGCATCATCTGTGTATCGTTAAAAGATTAATTGATTATAAGATAAGAAAAAAGTGGGTCCCACAAATATTTCCTATCAAAAACTTAAAAGATGGGGAGGTGCCATTTTTATAGTTCTGCAAAGAATTTCTTTTTTCGAAAAATTTTGAATAAATATTTCTAGATTTTATCCATCCTTAACCTAAAGATTCATAGGCTCAGTTCAGTTTTATACCTCATGAAGAGGTGGAGATCCTCCAAAAAAACAAATACTTAAACACTTTCCGAGTATCTATATATGTGATTTTATCTATTATTATGGGATATCATTCCGGATGTGTGAGAAACAGCTTATACGATTGTCATAGCACTGGACTGATTGTTTAACACTCTGACTCCTAAGCCGCCTGTAACCGGCCTTGCAACTTCTATACTAGTGGGGCGATTGCGGCCTTTTCCTGTTCCGAAAGGGGGGGGGAGAAGGCAGTTGGGCGAGTGGTCATTAAAGGGACCCTTAGGGGAGAGATGAGAGATGAAAGGCCTGCCATTCATATCTCCCACCACCCGTAGTGAGGGGAAAAGGGGGAACGGGGTGGACGAATCCATTCCACAGATCAATTAGTAAGAAAACCTCCGTATACAACTGCATTCAGACTTTGAGAACTCATAGTAGTGAGAGGGTTAACACTCTCACACCCAGCGAGGCGGTCTAAAAAATTCCCTTTAGCAGCGAAGAAGGCCGGTCTGAGGCGGTTGGCTTCTTTTGAGGGGAGGTGAGGTCCTGAGATCGCTTAGGAGATAAGCGCGATAGGAGCGGTCCAATTATCCTTGCCAACCACATCCCATTTCCTTGCGCCTTAAGGGAAAGTTAAAGTAGGGGTGGGGTGGTGGTGCAAATCACCATCGAGGTTAGGAGATTCCAATTGATGTCGCTACCCCCCCAGAAAGTCCCGGTTTTACAGGAGCTAGAAGAAAAATGACGCCTCGGGATTAAAGAGTTAATAAACGCTTTCTTAAAATGCAATAATGATGTCAATGGATTTCATTCCATTTTCTGGGCAGTGTCCATTAAATAACCAAATACTCACCTAATCCTTTTGATGAATTAAGTGATCCTCCAAGACCACGTAAAGAAACATGAAATGACTTAGGGAATGATAATATTATTATAACTTCGGGGTGATAAATGACTGCGATGATAGTTATTTAAAGCAGGTTCATCGTACATGAAAAACAGAAGCACAGTAATTATGAAAAGAAAATCATTCATATTTATAACTTTAATTTCTGTTGGCTATCCCATTACGAATCGTTACTGGATCTTTTCGAATGCTGCGTATAGTTTATAAGCTTTGTCATGAGCTCATTTGTAATCAGTCGCTTTATTTAAGGGGGCATACGACTCTTAAACCTCGAAAAAATGGAGGAAAACTGTCAAATTCGATACATTATATCTCTAAAACAATTTCAACAACAAAATTCACAAACTCACTTTTTTCTAGAAAAATATATATTCTTTATCTTATAGTACACACATTTTCAAACATTTATATTGATATGTATTTATTTGAGAGAGTAATAAATATGGGTATAATTTTTTGGAGAAAAAATGAGTTAGTCACCTTGCGCGCATGATTACGAATAAAATATTGGTCTAAACACAATATTTTGGGTATTTAAGTAATTCAAGCTGTTTGTTTAAGAAACTGAACCTCAATTTATTAACATTTAAATTTAATTTTTATTTTATATACCATTTTAAAATAAAATGTTAAAAATAGTTAAAATTTCAACTTTTCTAACCCCCAAAAAATCTTCTTTGGAGAAAATATGTACTGAAATTGTGGTTTCTTTTGTAGAACATAGCATAATACATGTTCAGAAAAATTTTAAGAAAAAATATTCAACAGTTCTTGAGATATTGTGTTTGCAATATCAAAAAGACACATTTTGAGATACAGCGCTTTAAAGATATGACCATTTCAATGTTTACGTTGAACAGCTGATACATTTTCCTTCATAACTTTCATAATTATGGGAAATTTTTTAACGCGGATTGATTTAAATTGTCCAGAAAAGACTGGGGAATAGTATATATATTTTTCATAAAATCGAAAATTTTCAAAGTTTAACAGTCGCATGTCCCCTTAAAATAATGACATGGTTCTGAAACTAGATGTTGCAATGAGCGAAAACGCTCCTCTTATAAGTTACGTTACAACAGTCGTATCAGCAATCTCTTAAACACTTATTATAAATCACAACTCGCCATATGAATGAGTGTTGTGGAATGATCAATAACAGTTCCATAGTTTTCAACCCACTTTCGGCAGAAAGCTTAGGAAACGACCAATCTCCCCTCATCTAATCCTTCAGCAAAGGCAGCCCTGCACAATGAACAAGTAACGTTAGAACAATCGTATAAACAATCTCTTATTATAAGTCACAACTCGTCATATTAATGAGTGTTGTGGAACGATCAATAAAAACTCCATAGTTTTCAACCCACTTTCGGCAGAAGGCTTAGGACACGACCAATCTCCCATCATTTAATCCTTTAGCAAAGGCAACACTGCACAATGAACAAGTAACGTTAGAACAATCGTATAAGCAATTTCTTAAACACTTAATATAAGTCACAACTCGTCATATGAATGAGTGTTGTGGAACGATCAATAAAAATTCCATAGTTTTCAACCCACTTTCGGCAGACGGCTTAGGACACGACCAATCTCCCTTCATCTAATCCTTTAGCAAAGGCAACACTGCACATTGAACAAGTAACGTTAGAACAATCGTATAAGCAATTTCTTAAACACTTAATATAAGTCACAACTCGTCAGATGAATGAGTGTTGTAGAATGATCAATAACAATGTCATAGTTTTCAACCCACTTTCGGCAGGCTTAGAAAACAACCAATCTCCCTTCATCTAATCCTATAGCAAAGGCAACCCTGCACAATGAACAAGTAACGTTAGAACAGTCGTATTAGCAATCTCTTAAACACTTATTATAAGTCACAGCTCGTCATACGAATGAGTTTTGCGGAACGATCAATAACAATTCCGTAGTTTTCAACCCACTTTCGGCAGAAGGATTAGGAACGACCAATCTTCCTTCATCTAATCCTTCAGCAACGGCAGCCCTGCACAATGAACAAGTGTGTGCGCCCCTTTTTTAAAGTTATTGCCCCAACTATAAACATCTCTCCCTTTATTCCTCTGGCAAGGAATGAAAAATTCCGTTGTTATTTCACTTTATTCCATCCTTTCACGCCACTATCTTGTCCTCCTGTCCTCCCTGAGGGACACGCAAAGACACATGCCGGAGCAATTCGCGTTGTTAAAGTGTTTTCTGTCCCTTTTCCTTTTTTCTGCATGTCCCGGTGAAGGCGATGCTTAAATTCTCTTCTCGAAAAAAAACGGGACGACCTTCTTTTTTATCTTTTTGTTCGTCTTCCTTCCCTGGGTTGTTGTTCTTATGCGTTTGTTTTTCGTCTACTGGGGGATGTAATTTTGTCCCGCTGTTTTCGCGGAGGTATACCCTTCGAAAAGAAATATTGCCTTCCCCAATTTTACCCAGTGGATTGGCCTCGTTTTTATCCACGTACGGGAGGCAGGGAGCCATCATATTTCCGGCATTTTTATAAGCCTGATGTTTATATTCATAGTTCTTTCATCGTGTGCTGCTTCTGCTACGGTTTCGCAGCGTGAATCGATGGAGAGACTGAAGAATGTTCTTCTCTTTTTCTGTTTTTCGCGTAGTGCTCCTTCACTCTCCTAAGCAGATTGAGAAAAACAAGATAAAAGAGAGGATATACGTGAACAAAATTGACTGAATATAGAATGTTTGCCCAAGTTTTAAATTATTGATCGTGATTTATTATTGCTTACTTCTTTATTTTTCTCTTCCGTGAAATCTTCAGAATTCATGTGTGCTGAAATATAATAAGAAGCTGTTTTATGCAAGAGAATTGGGCTGAAGGATTTTGAGCTTTCGAGAGAAATGTTGCACAATGAGTTAAGTTATTAAAGCATGGCAAAACATATTTTGACTTCATAATACAGACGTTATGGTAAAACAAAGTTTCAACTCTACAAATACTGAGTTCATTCAAGGCCAAACTCTCTTATTAATCTACTTTTTTCACATTTAAATCGAAAATTGAACTGGAAATCATACGAACTAATTCGCAAGATACTTTTATTAAATAAAACTTGAATGGCTACAAAAATTAAGGAATTGAGTTAACTAGTTATTCATAATTTCACGCTAGTCGCATTTTAATCTGAGCAGATTGGAAAAAGTTAATACAAAAAAAATGCATATAGTGAATTTGAATAAACGAATCATTTCAAGACTCCATAATATCCGTAAAAAAGTATCATCATTTGAAGGTTGAAAATTAGAAAAGATTTAAAATAAAAATAATTCCTCTTTTTCAACGCACTAATAAAAGTGTGCTTAAATAAAGATTTATTAACCTTATTCTATAGATAAATAAATTGAAGGATTTTCTCTTCAATCTGAGCTCTTTCTCTTCTTCTTATCAGACTAAGAAATATAAAGTGAAAGACAGACAACACGTGAGCAAAAATGACTGAATATATCATATGTTCACACTTTTTAAATTATTGGTCGTGATTTATTTTTTCTTTTCTTCCTATCTCCTGAGTGAAAAATTTAACTTTCATATTCTGCTGAATGACCTGAATATTTTGACTGTGAAATGTCTTCCTAAAATTTGAATTCTGATGAAGAATCAAAAAAGAAAACATTCCTTTTTTTAATCATTCGAAGACCACATCTTTCTTTTTTCACACGTGGTTATATATACTTGTCATCCCCTCATTACTGATAAACTTAATAATAAAACCCTCTCTTGACGCAAGGGATTGACGCAAAACGACGTATAAATGAAAGGACATATAATTGAAATTTTACGAAATAGCTTTAATTATTAAAAATTTAATGGTACTAATGCAAATTCATTTAACCCTCTCACACCGAGTGAGGCGGTCTAAAAATTTCCTCCTAACAGCGACGAAGGTCGGTCTGAGGCGGTTGGTTTCTTTTGAGGGGAGGTGAGGTTCTGAGTTCGCTTAGGAGATAAGCGAGATAGGGGGTCCAATTATCCTCGCCAACCACAGCTCATTCACCTGTGCCTTAAGGGAAAGTTATAGTAGGGGATGGGGTAAATGACTACCCTGGTTAGGAGAGTCCAATTCATGTCTCTTTCTTTCCAAATTTCCCGGTTTCAAAGGGGCTAGAAGAAAAATGTCGCCTTCTGGATTAAAGAGTTAAAAGCATTAATTTCAAATTATTTAAGATGGTACTAATATAATATTACATACTGTGGAAATCGATAATTAAATTCAATATTAAACATTTTTCCTAAAAGAAAGAAAATTCATGCCTTCATATTTTGAGTACTAACTATGCGTATCTTAAAGATTTATGTGCATACAGATAGGAGTTTAATTAAAAATTCTTTATCCGTCATGTGACTTGCTAATTGTCTTTGAGTATTAAATACATCATTATGAATCGAATTCATTGAATGTTTTTTCAATATTCTTTTGACAAAAGAAATAATTTCGAAGTTTTTCAATGGAATCCATTGAGTCTTTAAAGAAAGAGGAAATAACTTCTTTGTCATCACTTAAATTAATATCAGAGAATTTGCCTTCTATTAATTATCAATTGTGAATAATTTGGAAGTCAAGATTGCTTTATCACAGTTCACATACAGGAAAGGAGTAAATTTTCACATTTTAGAAAGGGAATAAAGACGTTGCGTCTCATACTTTAGCATTACAATGAACACGAATGAATCCGTGCAATGATGAAACGACGTGTAAATGTAAACGACGAGAATGGTATAAACGGTGTTCAACTGTATATATTGCAACTGTATGTCTACTTGCTCAGAGCTTGTATGCAAATGCACTTATTATCTTTGTGTGACTCTCACAGCTTGTATGATGTGTCAAGAAACTGCTGATCTCGCTAGCTGATGAACAGCGCCACCTATCATCTTCGGATGGCGTTTCTATTCATGGGTTTCCATGAGATACACTACCCTCTGACTACCAAGAGTTCTCAAAATCTGAGTACAGTTGTATACGGATGTTTGCTTACTAATTGATCTGGGGAATGGATTCGTCCGCCCCGTTCCCCCTTTTCTCCTCACTACGGGTGGTAGGAGATATAAATGGCAGGCCCTTCATCTCTCCCTCAAGGGTCCCTTTAATGACCACTGGCCCAATTGCCTTCTCCCCCCTTTCGGAACAGCAACCGGCCGAAATCAAGCCCCACTAGTATAGAAGTTGCAAGGCCGGTTACGGACGGCTTAGGAGTCAGAGTGTTAAAAAAGCGAATTGGATTTGTCCTGGCTTTATGTTACACATTTAAGAAATTCGGAATTTTGAACTTTACACTTTATTAAGAGGAATCTTGGTAAAACCTTCGTCAAAATCTTCTTTTTTAATCACAAAAATATTCTTAATCAGTATTATAATTAGCACAATCATGGCTGTTAAGTAATTCAATTCTTTTTTCATACAGATTACCTTTGCATATCTAGGAAAAATGCGAAATATAAGATCGAAGAAAGGTAATTCATGAACGATATTGACTGAGTGGAGGACATTTGTCCAAGATTCAAATTATTGATCATGATTTATTGTTCGAGATTTATCTTAGATTTAACTTTACTCCCTTTCTTCATGACAGGAGGAAGAAAAAATCAAATTTTTAAACCAATAACGAAAATGTCTGATTTTTTTTCACCTGTGTTATGAACATGCTGTCTCATCTTCATACCAGACGTGAAAAATAAGTAAGAAATATTCCTTTATTGATTGCAAAAAAATCAGTTTTCTTCTTCCAATTTTAAATTTGAAAGATTGAGATAGATGGCGTTGTTTGCTGTATTTTTTATCTCTGCAATTATTCATATCCTTACTAACATACAACGCCATCTATCTTCATTTTCTGTTATAAAATAACTTTTCGGGAATAAAATTTAAAAGTTTTTTATTACAAAAAACACTACTATACATTTTGAGTTTTAGGGAGTTTTGGACATTGAAGTTAGTACTTTAACTATTTAAATGATTGATCGCAATTGAGTCAAATATCATAAATAAAAATATATCATAAAAAAATCATAAATTTTCAATTTGTTTTCTTGTGAAATTGTCGCCTTTATATTTTGTTATGGTGCGATGTCCCTTATATTCACAAGTATCTAATGACTTCTTTATTAAGGATAATTGAGTTTTATTATGTTTATGGCGTTGAAATATGAAAAAGTTCTGCCCGTTATGAAATTCGACAATAAATTGCCACATTTCATGCATCGGCAGAAAAAATAATAACAACAAGTTAACTTTATTTTTGGTATTACTCATTGGTACATTATTACCTCAATAAAGATTATATTCAGACTCACATACCATGGGCTAAGGAAAACTTTTAGAACAAACGCAAGTTCACATAACATCAAAACTTTCCTCTCTTTGCTAAAAATTACTAACATGAATTTTTAAACAGCTCTTGACTTTGTGGAAATCATTATACATATTTTGAATCGATGTTATCAAAGTAAATGTGAAAGAAGACAATGACTTAAACCAGAGAATGGTTTCCCCTATACTTCTCGTATGCTCACGAATATGGAAATTGCGGACTTTGGGAAAATCCATGACCGCCATGATTACTCACATTTTTATTGCCCTCTGAATCGGAAAACAGGGCTACACAGATAACTCGCAACACGAGTGGGTTTCCGACCTCTACGTGTAATGACACAATATGACACATTTTGTATTTCTTAGTATAATGAAGAATATTGAGTACTCATTTCCGACGCCGTCCTTCAACACCATTGGGTCCCAAATTTCATAAAGACGTATAATTTTGGTAACAAGATCACATGTCAAATATTATTTATCTAGGTCAATGTGTCTTTGAGTTATCCATAAAGACATATAATTTTGGTAACAAGATCAGATCTCAAATATTATTTATCTAGGTCAATGTGTCTTTGAGTTATCCATAAAGACATATAATTTTGGTAACAAGATCACATGTGAAATATCATTTATGTAGGTTCCTTTGTTTCAGAGATATCGAGTTCCCATGCACGAGAATATACAGACCAACAGGTTGGCAATCCTTTGATTGACCTGATCCAAAATTTGACACAAGTATACCATTTTGATGATACAACTATGTACCAAATTTTATCCATTCGACTATGTATGCTTTTTACTTTTCGTATTCACATGCTCGAGGTTAGACAGACGGACTTTCCGTGGACGGAATTTGTTCAAAATTTGACAGAAGTTTACAAATATAGTACAAAAACCACACACCAAATTTCATCCGCCTAGTTCAATTGTGTTATTGAATTATAGTGCTCACAGACATTTATAATTTCTAAAAGTGTTTTCTGGACTCGAGAAGGTTAAAAATTTAGAGATTCAATCACACTTTTGGATGATGGCAATACTTTTTCTTTGTTTATTTAGTTTACGAGAAAGTAAAAAATGAATATTTTAAGTCTTAAGTTCTCTTCTAGACGAGACTGTTGCACGCCATTAGTCCCCAAAAGTATGGTTCATTGCCTCAGATCAGTTGTCCAAGCATAAAAATCCAAAATATGACACAAGTATACCATTTGGTTGATAAAACTATGTACTAAATTTTATCCATTCAACTATGCATGCTTTTCAGTTATAATATTCACATGCTCAAGGTTAGACAGACGGACTTGGTTCAAAATTTGACAGAAGTTTACACATATAGTGCAAAAACCACACACCAAATTTCATCCGCCTAGTTCAATGCGTTATCGAATTATCGTGCTCTCAGACATTTATAATTTCAAAAAGTGTTTTTTTTTTACTCGAGGAGGTCAAAAACTTAAAAATATTCAGTCAAACCTTTGGATGATGGCAATACTTTTTCTTTGTTTACTTCGTATACGAGAAAGTAAAAAATGAATATTTTAAGTCTTATGTTCAATTCTAGACGAGACTGTTGCAAACAATTAGTTCCCAAAAGTATAGTGCATTGCCTTAGACCAGTTGTGCATCATTCATGACGGCAGGGGTGGAGGACTCCGTAAGGTATATTTATGTCCAAGCAGTAATGAAAGATATAATAAAAGCCACAGTTGAAGGTAACCATCCTCTTCATAAATATGATTTTCAGTGTACACCTCTGTCCTCTAAAAGCTAGGTAAAGAGGATCTGCCTGCCTTTAAATTACAGTCGTTTCTCTGGTCCAAACAAATTCCAGCCATCCTTGCAGAGTTAAATATGGTAAAAATATTTAATAAATTGACCTTCATATAATCTAAATGGTTTGATCTATTTTATTATTTAGTATATTTTATTTTAATTTTCAGGAAATGTCTGACTTCAGAAATTATGCTGAAACGTTCCGTATATATCGTGTGATATGACTCAAATTCATAAATTACCTAAGTGTTTTATTATTTTGTGAAATTTTCAGTGTTATTAATTATTAAAAACATCAAAAATAGAATATTTTTTTCCCAAGCAAGATATTTCCCATTTTATAAAAAAAAAACAGAATTCTTCCTTATTGTAGATTTCAAAAAATTATCAAAACACAGTATTTTACACTTTTATTTTTAATCAGGATTAAAAACTCAGAAATCGGGAATAATCTATGTATGGTTAGTTAAAAGCACACACAAGCACTGAATAGACATAAAAACAATAATGATATAGTATATCACAAATATTCAAACGAAATCATCACTATAATAAACTTTTAAGGTATCCGACTACGTTCGGAGGCCTTTTTTTTAAATAATGATATTTGAAGCAATATGTTTGTATTTTTATATGACATTTATGTTAAAACTTAATAAATCATAGAAAAAAGTTAAATGAATTAAATATATTTTTAAAAATTTGAAAAAATTTAGAATTTTTTGCACTAAATTTGACCTTTTTTCAAACACCCTCGTTCAAAAAGAAATGATCAGAATGGTAAATCCTTTAGCATATATAATCTTTCAACTATTGGCTAGGTCCTGAAGCAAAAGTTTTGCAATGTATCTAAAAACATGTAAATTATAAGAGTTTTAGTGTGAAATCATGAATTTTTAAAGAATTTTGGCCTTTTTTCAAACCTTAAAAGATGCGTAACTTTTTAATGAAGCATTATTTCACTTATATTTTGGTTCATTACCTAGACAATATAATAAATAATATATATGCCAAATTTGAGACGGATATTTTAAGTTGAAGTTTAGTTATCATGTTTGAAAAATGAAAATTTTGCAAAAAATCACATTTCGAGAAAAATGAGTTTAAAGTTTATGTTTTTAATTTACAATAAGAAGAAAAAAGAATTTTTCCTCAATACTCCCCAGTTTTGAAGGCTAGTCCTTAGTTTTTGCCAGCTTAGCACATTTTTAAAAATTTTCTGATTGGAAATTTTGTTTCAGTCGTTTTCTTGAGCCTTATGTGTCATTATCGTTTTCTATCATTCAGCCGCCATTGATAGATTTGAATATTGTTTTTCAGTCAAATAACTTTAAAATGCCTATTAGTTGATCTAGATATACTTTTAGTGATTGATATTGATCATAAGTGCAATTTATGTACTTTTCCTACGTTTATTATCAAAAATTACATCATTAACGGAGAATCAAGATACTGCAATGATTCAAAATTACCTAAATTTGCAACAATGTCATAGAAAACAAAGAAATTCACACTGAAAATCTTTCAAAATAATACCTGGTATATGTAAAATAGTATAAAACAAAAATAAACAATAAAATTTAAATATCTTAAGTAAAAACAATGAAAAATGCTTCTTTATCGTATTATTTACCACTCCATTTTCAACTGTCAAGTTCTACTAAAATGTCTCTAATTTCACTTCTGATCATCATAGATGTAAAATAAAAACTGTTTTGAAAACTAAAAACAATAGGCTTTCAGATAAGACATTTAAAAAAAATCATGATTTTCGGTCAAAAATGGGTTTTCGAACGTATGCGGATACCTTAAAATCAAATTAGTAATTGAAGTTTTTTTCTAATCTCTGTTTGCATGTATGTTTTACGAATAAATTGTAAATTAATGCCAAGTAGGAACCTGATTTTGATTCACAAGAATTTTTTATTCATTGAGTTTATAACCTAAGTAGATACCTTTTTCTAGTATATCTGAAAGGTTTTAAGCTAACATAAATGTTTTGACATAAATACTTAAGATGTCAGTCTAGACAGAACCCCGCCCCATGTTCCCATGCCTGTTGCCATTGCAGCTACCGAACCGGTTGAATGGACACGGGATTGTCAGTCTAGACAGCAAAGTTTAAGAGAGAAAAAATTCAAAGTACGCTAAGTTTGTATATTAGTTTTTATTTCTTTCTGAATTTCGCAACTATCCTTTAAGGTAATCATTATTCCTATTTATATCCTTAGTTCAATTCATTCCTCTTTTTGTCTAAGATAATGTCATCTAAGTCGCTAACACGTATATGTGAACAACAGGTACTGTTCAGCAACGGATTTCGAGACTACCACTTTTGGACGATTTTACACCGGAAATGGGTGTCAGGCAATCAGTCATTCGAGCGCATCTCCGGAGTTCTTTGTTAGATCACGCTCAGTAAAATGTAAACATCGCCTTTCCATCCTGCACTTTCCCCCTATTTTGATGAAAATAACTCCTCCCAGCGCATGCGCAAAAGCGCTGAATCCGGTGCTAAACAATAATATATTTTATAACTCTTCAATGATGACATTTGCTAATCATCAAGAGATGTTGACTTTTAGATTACTAAACATATTTAAATGAGGAATAATATCCCACTCTAAAATTGTCCAAGTGCTGATTTTTGCGTAATAATGCATTCTTATATGATCTCTTACAGAAAATATAAAAATTATCTTACGAAACTATAAACAGTAAACGCTTCGGAAATCTTTTAGAAAAGAAAGAATTAATTTTATGAGTTTTAAGCGATTATATTTTAAATTACAACAATAGATATATCGATGAAATTTACTCCTAAAAAACTGCTGAGAAATACCGACCGCATTAAGAATATTTTGAAGCAGTGTTTCATTATTATTAATAACTTTTTCTTTTATTACCATAATTTTTCTGCCATTATTATTAATATTATTTTTTAAATTTATTATATGTATTTATCATTATTTATATTACGTATTTTAGCATTTACAGGAGAAAATAAATCATTGAGGATTTTTTGTATCTAAAATCCTTAAAAATTAACAGAAAAATTTGATACGAATTTTTATTTTGTTAAATATTGGTAAAAGAAATAATAACGATGTGCATTTCGATCAAAAATATTTAACAAGATATCTCATTAGGACTACTTTTTAATTCTTTCAAGTTCACTACATGTTTCGTTTTGACATTTACTAAATTCATTTCAAAAATGAGTAATATACATGAAGCTTATCATAAATATGAAAAGGGAAAATTTTTAGCATTTTTTATTTTCAAGAAATTTGTGGTTTCACAGTGAAACCAATCAACGCTAACTGGTTATTTTTCCTCCGAATACATTATCATCGAAATGCAATTTCAATTATATATTTGATTTATAAGTATGTGTGAGTATCAGGATATTCAACCTTCATAAAATTCAATATTACTGTTCGAAGATCCAATTTTAATAAATATCAATTTGTGCAAGAACCCTCATCATTTTGTTTCTCTTAGAGATAAAAAACAAAGCAGCTCTTGCAACGCCGATATCTTTGTGAATGCTAATGATATTGAACTGGAATTTTTATATAAGTTGGCTTATAGATCTGGCTCTTAAGTTATGAAAGAAAAATTACGGCACATTTCGCCCAAGCACAGTGCACAATGCTTAATGTGTGGTTTCACTGCGAAACTAATGAACGCGAAAGGGTTAAGCTTTTTAGTTTAGTATACAGTTTAATGTAGAAACTATTAGCGGCGTAGGAATTGTAAAGAAAAGCCAAAATAATATATCAAAGTATGATCAGAAACGCTCACAGCTGGATATGTGTTGGAAGGTGCAGTTTTCAGGCACTGTAATTTGATTCAGTGCGAAAGTCTCTTCTTCCTGAGCCGATGATAAATTTCTAAAGAAAATTGTAAAAAAAGAAATACACGAGCACCTAATTACATTCACGTAGGATAGAAATCGGAGAATTGTTTTCCTTCTATTTGGTGTATTTTCAAAGTTGTTGATAAATTTTTAAGCTCCAACACAACTTTTCAAATGAATTTTGAACTCCTAGGATTTAAAAAATAACTGTGAATATTAAATATATCTTCAAAGAGCAGTGTCTTTAATCTTTTTTCTTCTAAACTTTTCAAACTGTCAAAAGGAAAGATTCTTCAGCAACTTCAGGATTTTATAACTTATTTTCCTCAGTTCAGGAGTAGAAACTTTTGTTGAAGAATTGTTTTTTATTTTTTGAAATCTTTAACTTTTTTTGGTTAGCCTATAAGAAATACGTTAATCCCAGTTGGCCTGAAGCTTTTCTAAAGCAAAATGTTAAGCTCAGATTATCTTCCTAAGTATTGAAAAACGAAAACTAAGAAACAAAACAAAGAGTTTGTAAAATCATAGAGTATGTGCTTGCTATCAATGCTGATGTTCATAATTTTTTTCTTCTGTATAGAAAACAACAGTGAAAGCAACAATTGTAATTTCCTACTTCATAACAGTGTATCATTTCTTCGCTCTGTACCTACAGTCATTAATTCTTTTAGATTGGTTTGGTTCATTTGGTTTTGGTTTATTGGTGCTAGAGCCATTCGTTGGCTATATTGCTCCAGAAGAAATGAGAAAATGAGATAAAATAAAATACTTGAATCGTACACTAAAGCAATCAGTCTAAATGTTTTGTGAAAAAATGTATTATGTTGGTTCAAATGAGATAAATCAATGAACATGGTTAAAAATGTAAAAACTGTCTCAAATAAATGTATAAAATCCAACAGATTTCAAAAGTGGGAGAAAGTTGATCATGTGGTATCAGTATAGAAAGTGTGTATAAAGTTGTCTGAAATAAATGCAAGCATTGCGAATGGAACAATAGACATTCTTTCAGAATATGAAAGACAGATATAAATCAATGAACATGGCTAAAAATGTAAAAACT
>BGPR01000868.1:316796-336083 GCA_013235015.1 Araneus ventricosus
CTATATTTTACATTATAAAAGCATGTGATAGGCGAAGGTGGACAAGTGGAATAAAGAATGTGGAAATAAAACATTTAGATAACTTTTAGCTATAATAAGATTTATGTTATTGACATTAGATTTGAAAATAATCATAAATTATACGATGATAAATAAAATATTTTGACGTACTACATATTTTTTGCCGTAGACTTACGTCTCTCCATTGTGGTCTAATGGTCTGTCGGGAAAGGAAAAAAAAATATGACGCTTTTCGTGGAATTTTTAAACGCTTATAGATCCGTAACCAAATAATATAGATAGTTGGTGTTAGAATCATTTAACAGAGAAAGGTCGACGTTGAAGATTGCAAAAAGAATTTTAGAATTTAAAATTACGGTTTAGTCACAGTCGAGCTGCAAACTTGGTGAAAATCACTAAAAATTTTGATGACGCCACAACGACCGATGCGAGCGCACGCAGACTGTCCAATTACATTTGGTAATTCAGTCATCGATCTTACGTTCACGCGAAATATTACTCAAGAATTATTGAATTACGCCTTAAAGTTAAACGCTTATAGCTCCGGAACCAATAACATAGATACTTGGTTTTAGGTTCATTTAACAGAGAAATGTAGACACTGAAGATTGCAAAAATAATTTTATAATTTGTAATTATGGTTTAGTCACAGTCGACTTGCAAATTGGGTGAAAATCACGAAGAATTTTTATGACGTCAAAGCGACCGATGCGCGCACACGGATCGGTTGTGAGCGGTATATTAACTGGATTTCAGCAGATTAATAATGAACTCATTTAACAGAGAAAGATCATAGAGCATAGGTAATAGGTCAAAGTCACATAGAGCTACTTTAGTCGTAGTTGAGTAATCGATTAATTAACTATCTTATTTAATTATTATTAACATTTGTTGATTTACTTGAGCTGTACTTTCCATCAACTTAATTGAATTGAGAGTTGGTTTTAGTTTCATTTAACAGAGAAAGGTCATAGAGCATATGCCAAAGTCACATAGAGCTACTTTAGTCACATAGAACAACTTTAGTCACAGAAAGTCACAGTTGAGTAAGGTAAGTAAGTCAACCCCTCACTCCCAGCGGCCGTTTCGCAGAGACAGCCTCCCGTCGAATCTTTTTTCTTCGTTCATTTGTCATAAAACCAACTTCCCAACTAAATCTACCATTATGAGAGCCTAGTCAGTAACAAATGGAAGAGTTTTGAATGAGTTTTTGTTTCCACTCGAGTTTTGTAATAATTTTTTCTAGCTAATTATAAAATGTGATATCATTGTACGACAAAGTATGTATGAACTCAATCATCTCTGTATTATTGTAGGAGGATTAATTTTCCTTTTTATATCGCACTACTTGTAGTATAGAATGTCTTTTATCCCCGGCAATTTCCTAGCCTTATTGGACAGTGCCATGCAACTAAAAATATCACCGTTATGTGAGGACCATTATTACAGCATGTAATCAATCTTTTAATATTTTAACTGTAAATTCGTATAGCGTATTCATATATTTGAAAACTGTATGTTCTGTTCTCAGGAGACTTTTTGCAATTTCAGAGAATTTTAGGTTTTAGATCTGCAAATAATTGCACATGAATAGTCTCTAAGTCATCTAATATTAAGTGACAAAAATTAATAATATCAGTTCATTATTTTCATGATCAAAAATTGTCAAATGAAAAATTAAGCATGAAGTTAGGGGTTACTTGGAGTCACCTACCGTCTGGATCTAAGAAATCTCATTTTTATGTTATTGGCAGATCATTCAAAACCAATAAATATTACTATGTTAAATTGTATTCTATCTAGCTGAAACTAAAGTTATCTTGTTAAGAACTATACATAAAATAAAATGTTTTCTTCGCCTTCTATGTAATTCCAGTAAGGTTGAAGTTCGTAGTTCACAAAAATTTGTGTTTTTGCAACAAAACCACATAATCTGAGAAATAAGGAAGGAATACCAGATTTAGAGATTAGGACCCCATGGCTAGCAAAGATTGCTACCTGTTCGAAAAATGGTGAAAAATGGTCAAGTATACATCTTGAAGTCAGCAGATCCATATATTTAGAATATTCAAAAGATAATGAAGAAATATATAATATTTTTTTGAAATAATTTTTTACTTAGGAAAATAAGAAACTTGTAGCGGTTACAATTCACTGCCTTCTCCTTTTTATGGTAGGTGGCGCTACTAGAGCCATCCGGGTTTTTCCCATGATGCCTCTCTCTCTTTCTTTCTGTGTACTTGCCTTGTGTTGTTGTTCTCTGTCTTGCGTCTTGTATCTTTTAATGTACTGTGGAACTTAGCCATCTAATAAAAATGGTTCCTGAAGTTGAATTAATTCTTCAACAGCGGCATTCCATATAAACATGAGTCTCGTCCCTCTACAATGTTCGTTTTATTATGAGTCAAGGAAGAGATGATTTTTTTGTGTTAAAATGTCGAACTGTCAATGATCTCAAATGGGAATTTTTTCAATTCTTAGACTTAGTGAATTAAGATTTAAATTTATTCTGATTCATTTTATAAAATTAAAATATAATGAAACGTAATTTAAGCAAATGATCAAATAAAACTTTGCATCAACAATAATTTATACACACTGGCAATTCATATAGTAAATCATTAATAGTTATAATTAAATATAGTTAAAATTCATTTATTTATATGAATTCTTTATTTGATCCGTTGTTGCATGCACAAAAAGAAATAGAATGGGATTGAAAACAATGACAAGTTTATTATTGAAATGTGTTTTGATTGTAAATCGTAAAGTCGAATTCAATACCAAATCTACTAGTGATTTACTTTCTGTAAATAAAAACAAATTTTAAATATTGAGTGCTCTAAACTATTATAAAAAGGAAATTAATGCATTTTGTTGCTAAAAATTAGTTTTATTATTATTTAGGAAGGAAATATAGAAAAGGCGAAAGGCAAAATAAATGCATTTCCAATAAAGAGGAATCTTTCGTATTGAAAGCAAACAAGTCAGCTACACGCAAGACAAAAGATTTATGCCACTATTAAGCTATTTATTTAAAACTAAATATGAAATGTACATTCTGTGAAGTTAAAAATTTATTATTATTTGATAATTTAAAAAGTTATTTTCAGCGTTTTTAAACCATGGTACATTCAATTTCCTAGGATAATAATACAAACAACAACTTTTACTAAGCTTACAATTTTAGCCTAAATCAATACATCTAATAACTTTAAAATCAAGTAATGTCGAAATGGTATCGTGAGTATAAGTTTTGTTCGTTTAATGATTAGAAATCAACTCAATCAGCACATTAAAAGTTGTAGTAGGGTAAGAAACTTATTACTGAGTTACTTGATCCAACCTTGTTAACTGATTTTAGAATTCGAATTTACTAGCACAAATGGATGATTAATATCTCTGCACAAGCTTATAAATGATCTGTATCCTTAACTATAAAGGCATCCCTACTATAAATTCCACAAATTAAGCCACTAAAATTAAAGCAGCAATTTATGACTAGTTATAAATTGCTACCATAATAATTTTACAAATGAAACAAAATACATCGAAAAGGTCAAAAGCTCTAAATAACCACCGAAAACTAATCGATCCAGACTCTCACAGCTCCACGATCAAGAATTTCCCATGTCCAGAGCGGCCGAAACAAACCCATTTCCACCAAGTACTCCCCAACTCCCAGACTCAGAGGTGTTACTACTTATCCTAAGAGCAAGAGGTGTTTAAAATATGGCAGCCGAGTAATTACATTTATCCCAAATCGCGTCTCCCGAAAGTCATCCACCGGGAATGTTTGATGAACATTCCTGCCTCGCTCGACTGCAGGCCAAAGTAATGATTTCCCTTTCCTCCTACTTCGTTTCGCAGCACTAGTTATCCGCACCTGGGACCCAAACGCTTTGCCGGGCACGGGGCCTCATTTGGGAAATACATGTCTTGACACGGGGGTTCTCCATCAACTGGAAGTTGCACCTGTGACCTCAGCTGGTTGGGATATTTGGAATCGCCTCTGTCTTTGGAATTGCGATTCTTCTTTTTGTGTTTTGTTTACAAGCGCCAGTTGTGTTTGGCGTGGTTTATTTGCACGTTGGCTGGGAATAATTACGCTTTGAAAGTGGTCCGGCAATGGATTAAAGAGGAAGTAAAAGTAGCGGTGGTAATTCTCGGGAAAGGTACATAAATCTGTGTTAATGATGTCACCGAGCGTGGGTTGTGTTTCTTTGCGGTGCGGTAATCTTTGGCGTTTATGTCCCGAGGTTGAGACTGTTTCGTTCGGAGAAGAAAGACAGTAAGATCATATGTCTTGATTAGAAAGATCGTATGTCTTCATCAACTTAACGTAAGTGTCTGGAAGTTCTTTTGAATTGTTCTGATTTGGGCAGAATTCTTTAATAATTCTAATGTAGGGTTTCTTAAGTAAGTATTTATTTTTCCAGTTACCGCCACCAAAATATGCATGAAATACAATTTTTATGACATTGGTGAGGAACAAAACAACAAATATTTTATTTATTATAGGAAATTCAATCTACGCTTCATTATACAACTATTTAAAACAATTGCATATATTACCTGCAATAACTTTCTTGTAAATTACGATAAGAAGAAAAAATTTGAACGCAATCCAAAATCTAGCTTAAAGTTTGGTATAATCTTTGACGTTTATGTACCGAGGTTGAGAATATTTCGTTCGGCGAAGAAAGCCAGGAAGATCGTATGTCTTCATCAACTTAACGTAAGTGTCTTGAAGTTCTTTAGAATTGTTCTGATTTGGGCAGAATTCTTTAATAATTCTAATGTAGGGTTTCTTAAGTAAGTATTTATTTTTCCAGTTACTTCCACCAAAATATGCATGAAATACAGTTTTTATGACATTAGTGACAAACAGAACAACAAAGATTTTATATATTATAGGAAATTCAATCTACGCTTCATTATACGGCTATTTAAAACAATTGCATATATTACCTGCAGTAACTTTCTTGTAAATTACGATAAAAAGAGATATTTTGAACGCAATCCAAAATCTAGCTTAAAGTTTGGTTTGCGTACATATAAGCTGCCCTATGTTACCTTCCCTGGTCATGCGGGCCTTTCTGAAAGCAAGATGTGGCACCTGTTATACTCAGTGCCATCAAATATGAACTGAAATACTAGTGTGATTAAAAAGGTGCATCAAACTGTTAGATGAAATTCCTTTTGTGATAAAAAAATATTTTTAGAAAGGCAATTTACAGTTGGTTCTATTATGGTATATGGTCACTGGGTTTCATTTAGTGAATATTCGTCTTGATCGCTAACAGCGACCATCTGAACAGGTGGAGCTATGAGTTCCACTATGAATCAATCGGCTGTTAGGTTAATTAATGTCAATTTTAACAATTTTTTTTCGTTCCTCAGCACCATTGCACAATCTCCGCCAGTCTTTAATGGGCTAACACCCTTTAGGTTAGTCTAGGCTGCTGTAGTAATCCATTGTTGAAACGGATTCTTTTTCCAAGGCGATCTAAGAAAAATTTCACTAAGCACTTTTTGCAGAATTGTCAGTGATTTTGTATATGTTATTTAAAAATAAATAAAGCATACTTTTGGTCACATAAAAATTTATTGAGCAAATTTTTATCCAGTATAATAATCAGTGGGGTGGATGCATCTATTGCAAATATGACGACAGAGAACAGCGCCCTCTAGTTATACAGTTTGGTATTTTCGGACATGCTTTCCAACATGATTTTGGCTTTTCTTTTCTACTACTTTGAATTTCAATCGCCCCGTACACGAATTTTTAGTTTGTTTACATTAGGTTGTTTTTTATAAGCATTTACACAAATATGACTTATCGATTTCGTGTTATTTCATAGAATTTGTATTGTCCTTTTTTAATCGAAATGTTGATTTCTTTTATATAAAATCAAGAACACGTGAAAGATTTTCAATCCAATATTTTCCAAGATAAGTTCCCTGAAATTCCATTGAAATAATCATCAAAGAGAAACCTTCTGAAAAGGACAATTTTTAATCGATTTTATGAGTCGCTTCTAGAAGGAATTACATTGTTTACAAGCAAATTCTTGGATTTTATTATTCAGGCGAGCTTGCATTATTTAAATGTATCTCGAAATGCATTATGCGAAGATGATCTCTTTAAAAATCAATAACCAGATGAAATGCCTCTAGTGCAGAATAAACTAGTTTATTTCAAAATGGAACATTGGTTTTCTTTCGGGACTGAAAGAATATAGAACGAAACAAAAACAAAAAAGGCACATGTCTTGTATTTTTTAAATATTCTAGAAGCTTCGTTGAGTTTTTCTAGCTTTTTTTCCTACATGAAGCACAAGTAAATTCAAAAAAATCTCGAATGTTTACATTAGAAGGATCATTGTGCACTCCTATAAGCAAAAATGATTGGGAATTTGCATAGTTCTCCAAGGGAAGGTAAAATAATACTTCGGAATAAAAATGTTTCCGTGTTTTTCTCGAAGAATGTGAGTTCAGAAAGAGCTTACATTTTTATGCTTTGGCTAGGAAAAGAAGTGCTACAGTGCAATTTAGTGCAAAATATCTGTCTGACTTTTTATAATCTTCGGTATACTTGAAGCAAGAAAATAAACACTATTTTCTTGCTTCTTTTCTAAAAAATTTATTTTCTTTGCTTCTATAATTTCTGTAGGAATATTCTGCGATGGTTTCTTCTTTACCTTGCGTCTTCTGCTTCTGTTAGCATTAAAATAGCTGTTTTCGAAAAAAAATTGCTTGATCCCTTTAGAACTGAGATCATTTTGCCGTAAGACATTCTTTACGTGATTTTTGTGAATAGTTTTGAACGCTTGAAATCTATTAAAAACATTTACTTTTAATATTAAAAGTGGTTAATGCATTGAAACATACTCTCCTTTTAAATGTTTAAATTGCTTTCATGTGCACTGATACATAATTTTTTACAAGACTGCGGTGAAGGTATATTTTGTGTTTTCTAATTTCTTATGAGGAAAATGTAGGTAACGATACGTGAAACTTAGATCATTCATATTTATCCAATAATACTAAAAACTTATAAATTGCATTACAAAGTGAGAAGAATTGCATTACAAGTGATTGTTACAAAGTGAGAAATTAATGGATGATATTCCATAACAACGAATATTTATTCTATTTATGGTATATCATAACCAACTACTATAATTGCGAGATTTAACTAAAAAATATTCTTGTAACCGAAATGTCTGTAGAAAAGAAATAAGATAAATTAATGAATTATATTTTAATGTAAATAAAACAAGGTAATTAAATATTCGAATATTCTGATTTTGACTTCTTTAAAACTAAAATTGAATTAAAGAGTTCTAAGCTTCATAAGCTAATGATTTAACACTTGGAAGTTAAAAGGGGAAATATTTCAATAAATCTATTTATTTAATAATAAATAGTAACTTTATAATGAAATAAAATTATATTTGTGGTCAAACTAAGAATGAAGCAATATCGTGTTAATTATGACAGAGTTTGTTGCAATTCTGACGGGTTTTATTCGTCATTAACAAGTGTCAGATATTTATTTCTTTTTAGTTTAGATTAGAAAACAAAGTATTGTTACAAACATGGAAAGTCGCTTCCCAACAATGTGAGTCTTATGGTTGGGAAGAGAGTTTTACAGGGATAAGTATGGGATGACTAGCAGCAGCCACGTCTGGTTCCCCGACCTTGGCGACAAACTTGGCGACCATCTTTGCGACTTGGCGACAAATTTGGCGACGAAATATGGAATCTCAAAGGTGCTGGAATCTTCTCGATATTTCCATTAGGAGGGAAGATACGGTTGAATGTACTAGAAGATTCCATGTGACGTTACGGCCTGCCGCGGGAGACTACATAAGGAGAGCGCTTGGATGAAGGAATGTATGTTGATCCATTGGGAACGACTTTAGAGCTTCGTCTGCAGTGCGAGCTAGGAAGCTGGTGAGATGAGCGCTATTGAAAGTGCAGTTATTGTCGTTCCTAGTTATTTGCTGACTGTTTGTGTTGTTAAATATCAAAGCGCTGAACTGTTATTACCTGTGAATTGTTGTCTATTTGCATTGGTAATCTGTGCAAGAACTATTGTTTCCTGTACCTGTGCTACGTGTTGTCCTGCATATTTGTAAATAAACCTTCATTCTCCATTCCTGCGTGTTGGATACATCCACAGTAAGACTTTTGCAACAGTATCATAGAAGCATTTAAATGAATTGTGTGGTTTGTATTCTTTTTCTGCTTAATAAAACGAGAATCGTGATGTTTTCTGATCTTAAAATTCATAAATCCGATGCATGTACTGTCATTATTATTAAGTGATAATAAAAGAAAGTGATAATAAAATTTAATTTTTAATGCTGGAAAATATCGTTTTTAATTTAGTTTAAAAAATGTTGCTTCTTTTTCTTTTGATAAAAGCCTTAGTATTCTTCTTTGACATGTTTTTCCTTAACAGTCTAGTAGTGATATCAGTCAGTCTCCTAAAGAAATCATTTTGAAATTTTCTTATAATCCTCATTGAGCTTCTATCTTGGCATAAACACATTATTATTCCCTTTTGTTCTAATCAAGATTCAAAGATTCTTTGGATCTAAAAATATCCTTTCGCATTGTGCTTCGTGGTTGTTAGCTTCCTGAAGTTTCAAAGAGAGCGTTCATTTCAAAACTGGCAACAAAAATTTTTGGCTGGATGATAAATTGTACCTTAGTTTCTGCAGCTGTATTTACGTAAAGATTTTTTTATGCATAGTCATTACATTTATAATTTTTTAAAGTCTCTTCGTGTTCTTATATTCCTCGTATGGCTTCCAAGTGGTCATGCGCAGTTTAGCCAAAAATGGCTCTTGCGCCATTAAACCCCAAACAAACAACCAATCCAAGTGGTCATTGTTTGTAAAGTAAACATGTAATTATCTCCTTTTATTGTAATCGAGATCTTAAGATTCCTCGTATCTAAATATTTCTTTATGCAGTGTGCTCCATGGGAGCCAACTTTATAAAATTTCAAAGAGAGATTTTAAGTCAAAACTGGCACCAAACATTATTATTTTGACTGGATGACAAGTTGTACATTATTTCCATCAGTTGCATTTATGGACTAATTTAATCAGGTACAATAAATGGCGTTTTTAGATTTTTCTGATAATCCTTTGAGTGAAGGCTCCTTGCTCAATGGCACATTGCAGCTGAAACTCGATTTAAGCTATATTCATTGCACGCTGCATTTCAAGCACCATGCAAGTTACGACGCGACTCTCTTACATGTTCCTTCCTTTGAGTGAAGACTTCTGCAATGATCCTTCCATTGAGTGAAGACTTCTGCAATGATCCTTCTTTTGAGTGAAGACTTCTTCATTGATTCTTTGAGTGCAGATACTCCTTTGAGTGAAGACTTCTTCATTGATTCTTTGAGTGCAGATACTCCTTTGAGTGAAGACTTCTTAAAAAATGGCACACTGCACTTTACGCGTGCATTAAACTATACACATTTAAAATTGCATCTGAAGTAACAGGCATAGTCGTATCATTCTGAGATAAAGTGTTCTATCACAGATACTCTTTTGCGTGAATATTTCTTATTAATTGATGAACTGTAACTGAAGAATATATTAAAGTATATGGGCAGAAATATGAATTGCACATTGCGTTTGAAGTATATACTGCAACTGAAGAATGGCAGTAGGTGGGAGAACCAACATGTAAAGCAGGTTACTAAACTTGAAAACTCTTAGAATGTAGGTTGCTTTGTAATAACATCTAATGACCTTATAATTTTGATACGAATTCACTGGTTGTATATATTATATGAAGAAGCGTCCATTATTTTGAAAAAGCTATTGCTAAGAACGGCGAAAGACCAATAAGACAAGATTTTATTCATCATTGAAATGAAGCCTAGATGGATATGTGAAATGAAATAGGAATTTTCTAGTAACAAGAGGAGGGCACGACTTGGAAAATTCATTTTGAGATGAGACTTGGTGTATTAATAGCATACATTTAGGGTGTTGATCCACTAAAATGCTATAGCGGAAGGACCAGCCAATTGGGAGAAAATGGCCCTCAAACTTTCGGCAGAGCTTATATACCAGCAAGTTGTCAATGTTGAGGAAGCGCGAATAGCGTGGTCGGTATAGTGCTGGTATACAAACCTTTTGCCCAAGGTTGGATCCCGCCTACGTTTTCTTTTTGAAAATATTTTTAAAAATGAATATTTAACCCTCTGAGCGCCCAATTATTTTGAACTTTTAGCTATCAGGTTAGAAAACTTCGCTTTTAAAAGAAATGAATCGATATTTTTTGTATTTAATTATGTCTTTGAAATCTTAAGAACAATTTATCCATAGTTATTTATGAAAATATACATATAAATACGAGCTATATGCTTTTGAACTCAACATGAAAAACGGAAAAAGACGTTTCCGCCGCTCGGAGGATTAATTAAATTAAAAATTTACAAACATCTTTTAATAAAATATAAATAATTTTTAAGCATTAAATAATTTTTTATTCATATGATGCATCTATCATAGTCATAATTTAATTTTTAAACAGTTAAACAATAATAAAAAAAGTTTTAATGATGTTAAATAAAAAGTATAGTCACCACTTTCATTATATATCATTAAAATTTTTAAATGGTTCCGTTAAAGCATTTAAAAAATTTCTTATCTAGTCTTACGGACCTGATTTTGGTTCTGAAAGAATGTATTTAAAATTATTTATCTGTTTAAAAGTTATATTATAGCTGTAATTCATGGATCATATAAATAAGCAGATATTTTTCAATCAAATCATTAATATTTTAAATTAAATATTTAGAATTTGTTAATTCAATTTGAAATTATTAATTTCAAAAATTATTTTGAAAAAAGAAAAAATATCAATTACAAATATAAATTTAATGGTGCTAAATAATAACTAATTATAGTTGCTCTCATTAGATAATTGTGTATTTTTACTCTCATCGTAAAATAACTTCTTGAAGATTTTTTTTCCGTTGAAATTTTTTGAAATTTTCAGATATTTATAAATTTTTATTTACATACAAGAACATCTCATAAAAATATTAGAAACAAAAGAATATTTTGTCATATTGCATAATTAATAAATGGTGCGCGTTTATTTTAAAGATCTATTGGGAAATTAACTTCAGATTTTGGACCATCTTTCTCTGTTTTCAAATGTTTAACGGCTGATCTCTCTTTTTCGGTCAAAAAAGGAATCATTCAAAACTTTTAATGACATATAATGATAACAGTAATTTTACTTATTATTTAACATCATTAAAATCGTTTTATGATTATTTAACTGTTTAAAAATTAAATTATGACTATGATTCATATATCATATGAATAAAAAAAATTTAATGCTTAAAAATTATTAATACTCAATAAAAGATGTTTGTAAATTTTTAATTTAATTAAATATTAATTTTAAAAAAATATTTCGAAAAAGAAAACGGAGGTGGGGTCGTACCTCGGGCAAAAGGTTTGCAACCAGTACTGTACCGGCCATACTATTCGCGCTTCAACAACGGGCCAATACTGGCATATAAGCTATGCCGAAAGTTTGAGTGCCATTTTCTCCCAATTGGCTGGCCATTGCGCTTTAGCATATTAATGTATGTTCACCCTAAATGTATACTATAACTAAACCAAGTCCAATCCCGAATTGAATTTCCCAAGTCGTGTCCTCCCCTTATAAATGGGTAAAGTCAATTTGGTCTCAATGGCTTTATGAAGGTATGTGCATATTTTATAATATTATATAAATCAATGTAGGATTTTCCCAAGATTCTTTAAAATATCCGATTCTTCAATGAACGTTTATGAACCGTTTAACTGTTTTGTTTTCCCATCTATTAATTAGATGACACCTTCTGTTTTGGGAAAGCGTAGGCATTTTATTTCAACTGAGAACCTAAAGAGCAATTGAAATGTTTTTGCTCTCCACGTAATTTTTGAATCGAATTATAACATCTGTGAACAGCTTTGTTTTAGTTTGAAAATTTAAAATTGCTACAATTCAATGAACGTACAACGTATGAGCAAAACAGTTAAGTGGTTGGTCTAAGATCTAGACATTAGCCTAGTAAAGCGTTTCACTACAATGTCCGAATTTCTTCGGCAATTTAGTAGGCTCGCCACTGAATACCGGTAATGCTCATTCTCTTCTGACATATATAATTGATATTTTAATCAATAACACTCTTCATCTTCCCTGAATATTTTATGCTTGTTTGTGATTTCCAAGGCAACTGCTTCCAAATAGACCTGATTGCAAGAAGGAACATGCATCTTCTTCTTATAGATGCGAGGAATGCGCGAAAAAATTAAATCAGACTTTGAATAAAAATATATAAAATGCGATAATATAACAAAGGATAAAGAAGATTTTGTCTTTTAAATAATTGAAGTTATTCAGTCATTATTCATTTGTATCCAGATCACTTTTGCCATTTAGAAAGATGTGTTATATTAGTGCAAGTGATGGCATCTGCTTTATTGGAAACATATTACTCCGGTTTGCAAAATGGACGACCACCAGGACGGAAAGAGTTAAATAATTCGAAATCCTATCAGTATAAAGATAATAATAGAAAAGTAGAGCTCTTGATTTAATTTTGTACGAATCACTTCGGTGGAGAAAGCATTAACTCTTTAATCCCGAGGCGACTTTTTTTTTCCTAGACCTTGTAACACCGGGAAATTTTGGGAGGATGTTAAAAGAATTGGACTCTCCAAATCTAGGTGGTTATTTACCCCTTCTATAACTTTCCCTTAAAGCACACGGAAATGGGCTGTGATGGGCAAGGATAATTGGACCCCCTACCGTGCTTATCTCTGAAATGATCTCGGAAACTCACCTCTCATAAAATGAAGCCAACCGCCTCAAACCGGCTTTCGTCGATATTAGGGCAATGTGAGAGGGTTAATTTCAAAATGTTGTAAAATGATATTCTACATTGTCATTCACAGATATTTTTAATTCAAGTTTTCTTATAGGACAGGTTAATTAATACACATTTACCAATTTTCTCAGTCTCCGATGCATTATTTCTCAATACATTGAAGTTAAAATGTATTTATTTAAGTTCAACAACATTCAGCTACAAACATGTTAAAAATGATTGTTAAATGGAATGATTAATGTTCTAACTCCAGTAGCGATTCTGAATTCCAGGTTAAGATTTTCAGATCGGAAACTTTAGAAGATATTAGAAAACTTCTTCGAGGGGAAGCTCCGAACGCAAGGAAACAGAATCGATCAACAAGATTTATTTGCTGTCTAACTTACTAAACTTTTACACAGATTTATTAATCATTACATTTGTGATTAATATTTTGAGTGTAATTGATTTAAATCAATAGGTGTTTCCAAAAATCCATAAAACCACTGCTGATTAAAATTTCGTAAAACCAAAAAACTTGGAACATTAATCTGATATATGCTTACATATAAGGTTGGGTCCCTTGCAAAATGTTAACTGAGGGTAATCCTTTATTTGGTTAGAATTAATCTGTTACAAACTAAAGAGTATGCGTTGTCATTATTGTTTAACAACCAGGTAGTACATAATCCGAGACATTTCACTCAATCAATCCACTTTTTGCTAATCAGTTCACTTAATCACGTGACTTTTATCTCATCAGTTGAAGTGATTTCTTCACATTTCATAAAAGCCTTTCAATCATTTACTCGTGTATTATTCTCCCCATCGAGGGGACACCGCGAGCACGCAGAAGAGAGGCTGCCGTATAAGAAAGCTGACTCTCATGAACCCAATGGCACATTACTGTGGTGAGGCTCTCCGGGCCCACTCCGATGACCGGCCTTACCTCGGTCTACCGGAGGGGGGGTTGCATGGGCACCTCGAAATGAGGGATATTGTGCAGGAACCACACTGCCTGACTATCTGTTGCAGCGGCCGGTCTTTCAACGTGAACCCGGATGTCCAGTGGCAGGTTGGGGTCATGGCTTTGTGTGATTTAGTGTTGTAAAGTTTAGATAAATCACTAAAAGTCTATTAGAACATTTATTTGTTGAATTCTAAATAGGAGTGAAAATTAAACTGTATTATTGTAAAGTTTAATAAAATTATGTAAAGCTTAATTAAAATATTTTTATTCATAAAATTCAATTTGACTGTTGGAATTCTAGAAGTCTGATACGCAGCCATGTTGTTATATAAATTAATTACTTCTCTTATATTTTTTATTATTATTAATTCTTCTTCTTATTTTTTAATTTTTATTCATCCAAAATCAATTATCTTATTCTTTTATTATTCAAATAAGTAAACAAAAAATTATTATTAAGGAAAATTTTTAATTCGGTTTAAGTATGGGTTTAGTAAGGATAGGCCTCGAAACAGAGTGCAATGAACCTTTGCAGCAGAATAGAATTCTCACCATAAGCTATGCTTCGCCTCCCACTTTGCGAAGCATCAGAAAAACAACGGATGAACTTAAGCCCGAGAAATATTCCCTCTCCCCCTTTAAAACTTTCGGTGGATATAATTCGTGGGTGTCCTTTTTAGAAATTGTCGGTAAAATTCTGACACTTCTCACACTTCTGCAGCTGTAAAACGTAAGTAAGAAACCTTTGAAATTTTTGTGGCTCAGTTTAATTCTAGGCGTCGAAGCAACCCTGAGAACCCTTTTTTTTCTTTTTGAGGTAAAACACCGCCGCTGAGAAAAATCCATATCGGAATCCTTATCGACATAGCCCTGACAGAATTATGGGGTTTTTTCACCCAAGATTGCATTCCAGAGATCCCTTTCTAAAACTTATGACACGAGGTTATTTCTTCACCTTTGACCTGGGTGCGTTTCGTGTGGGGTTTTCTGGTTAACAACTATCAACACTCAATAATCCCTTTTCACTGAAGAAAGTTCAGAGACCACGTGGGATTTTGGTAGAAGATGCTCTGGGAATTAACCGCGATTGGACAAAGGGGATATGGGGGCTAAGGGGTTGCATGATTTTGAAAACTTTTAACCAATGATGACTTAATAAGTTGGCTACTTGGCGTAAATGCCATCGCCAATAAAAATTTAAGAAGGGGTGTTTGGGGTTTTTTTAGAATCGCAGGCGTAGAGAGGAAGACGCTAAGATTCTCTCTTGATTTGACTAAAAATAGAAAGGCAGAGATGAGAAAATTTGGACTAGAATGAGGATATTTTTTCAAAAAAAAGGAGTAGGGCGTATTCAGAACCCGAATAGAAATGTCCAGGCGAGCGAAGGGCCTTAAGTGCAGCGGTTCCAAGCAGACTAGCGACGTTATCTCGGTATCAACGCTGGAGTTTCGGTGCGAACTTTTGAAATGAATCCTCTGCATGGGTCAATTTGTGTCAACATCCCATGATTTCACACAAATTCTCGAAGAAGGCTCCGTGTCTCTGCCAGCCTACAATTGATGATAATGACTCCGTATATCCGCCAGCAACCATCATGATTAACATTTCAGTGTCTGAATTCGCATAAAAAAAAAAACTCGGAGAAGGCTCCCTTTCCCTGCCAGTGTGTAACCTGTTAATAATGGCTCAGTATGTCCGCCAGCAACCAACAAAACATTCAGGCTTGTCCGGAAGAAGAAGTAAAAATAGATATTCCGTGTGCCCAGCAGCGACCCTCCTAATCTAGAGCTTTTAATTGAAACGCTGAACTTTCCAGCCATCGGCAGTTCCGGTAAAAATAATCCAGCAGTCCCATCCAACATGATGTCGTCGTACCCAACCCAAAACTTTCAGGCTATGTCGGGAAGATTACTTGTAGAGATGTCAAGTTCAAGGTTTCCAGCGGTCATCTTCAAATAAGATAAGTGTATTCATAACCCACATTTTTACATTTTGAGAAACTAATTTAAACTTAGTAAGATGATGAGTATTGTGGTAAATTTAAAACATCAAATAATTTAATTCGTGGGAAATGTAACGGTAATTTTAAGCTTCAGATATTTAAATTTGTAACAATTGTAAATTTTAATTTAGACATCAAAATTATTAATTTTAAGAAGAAAAGGAAAATTTAGGATATTCAAGAATTGTGATGAGGATGAAAATATTTAATTTAAAATAAAATTATCATGTTGGATATTTATGATGAAATAAGAATTAAAAGGTTGTAGCTAAAACTTTATATTACATGCTGTTTTGAATTTGTAATTATATTGATTGTCTAAGCAAATCCATAGAAGTTATTTTATGATTTTCAAATATAGAACATCTAAGTTAATTATAAAAATGTTTTTTTAAAAATGATTTGACATCAGTAAATGTGCATCTTTGCTACAAATAAATCAAATGTATGTTGTTTATAAGTAGTGTAACATTTGTTTCCTTATGAATAATTTAGTTGTTATAATGAAATGAGTTATATATGTTTAGTAAAAATATATGTAATTGGCTGAGTAAAATTTTAACATTATAGGGAGATATTTCTATTGATTTTAAATATCAATTAAAAATTTATATTGGAGATGACCACTCATATATTCCTTAGAAATGATAAAATTTGATATTTTAGTAATTGAATATGCAGCTAGGGTAAAATTTGGAATTATTAATGAACATTTAATTAAAATCTGTTTGAGAAAGGGTCGACCCTAAATACTGATTTACTTATTTTAAAAGATTGTCATGGATGTCAAGCTTTGAACATTCTTGTATGTGTGTCGATATTATATGTGTATATTTATGTGCAAAAAGATAACTTAATAAATAAATTAGGTTTAAAATTTGGCTTTGTTTTTCTTATCATATACTTAAGCACTGTGAAAGAAATGAGATTTTTGGGTTATTGCAAAATTTTAAACTCTTCTAAAATTTAACACAACGCATAGGTTAATCACTTTCTAATTTATAATTTTGTAACTATGAATGTATTAAAGGATATTTGAGATTTGAGATAGAAGTTAAGTTGAAAATGCATCTTATGCCTGTTGCTAAGAATTTCATTAAGTAGTGATATTAAATGGCGGATTGTGAATTTGTTTGATATCGATTGATGTTAAGGTTATGAGATTCTAAGATTACTGATTTGTGTGATTTCATCGTGAGATTAAATAGCAGTGAATTTTGAGCTAATTAAGCAACAGGTGTAGTAACATTCTAAACTACTGAAACTTCTAATTTTTGTATGAGTAAATGATATAATTGAGATTCTTAAAATTTTTAATCTAATGATTTGTTTAGTAATACTTAAATGCTCTTACAGGGTGTCCAACAAAGGACTCCCTCATTTTAAAATTAAATAACTCGGCAACGGAGATCGATAGAAGAACGAAACCAGTGATATGCTTAGTCTGAAAGCCGTAAAAATCTGATACAAAAGTTTCAAAATTAGTTATAAATGTTGCCGACAGGTGGCGCTGCAGGTTGTAATAGCTATTCAGAATCCGATAAGAAATCTATAAACTGTCCTTGGCAAGCACGAAAAATGCGTAATTTGAATCGATTGTGATATGATTGCAACGATTACTTGCAAATGACAGTTTATAGCTTTCTTCTCGAAATCTGAACTGTGATTACAACGTACAGCGCCACCTGTCGGCAACATTTATAACTAATTTTGAAACTTTTGTATCAGATTTTTACGGCTTTCAGACTAAGCATATCACTGGTTTCGTTCTTCTATCGATCTCCGTTGCCGAATTATTTAATTTTAAAATGAGGGAGTCCTTTGTTGGACACCCTGTAAATCAATCAAAGGATCTCTAGAATTTTAATTTGGATATGCTTATGCAATTTGAGGAAGTGTGAAATACATTATTGAGATATTGTAGTGTAGTATATTATTTTTGGATATAGAGTAGAATGTAAACAAACAATCAATTAATTCAATCTATTAATTCTTATAAATAGAAATCAAAATCTAAAAATAATCACAACATTAGTGTATTATTCTCCCCATCGGGGGGGACAAAGCGAGCACGCAGAAGAGAGGCTGCCTTGTAAGTAAGCTGATTCTCGTCAACCCGACGGCACATTACTGTGGTGAGGCACTTCGGGCCCACTCCGATGACAGGTCGTACCTCGGTCTACCGGGGGGGGGGGGTTGTTGCATGGGCACCTTGAAATGAGGGATATTGTGCAGGAACCACAGTGCCTGACCATCTGTTGTAGCGACCGGTCATTCAACGTGAACCCAGATGCCCAATGGCATGTCGGGGTGATGACTTTGTGTGATTTACTGTATTATTCTGTACCGTCTAATTAGATTACCTCCTTCTGTTTTGGGAATGTGTTGTCGTATTGATTCAACTAATAGCCCATAGAACACTTGATTTCTTAATGGATTACTGGTCATTTTTGTATCGAAAAATAACGTGTATGAATGACTTAATTTTTGATTATAAGTGTAAAAATACCATAACTGGATGCACTAACTGAGCTCGGGCATCACTGTTAAGGGGTTATATTTGTTGATTCCTCTGGGCTTATTTTTTGAATTTGAAAGTGGTGTAAAAATGGTTTTTGTGTGATAATATACCCCGACACCAGTGAGAGTAAAAGTTAAAATTTTGATTAATTTTTATTTGGTTTTAAATCTAAATAAAATTTTGAATAACCTTTTCGCAAGTGAGCACCTACTACCCAAAAAATAAGTACAAGCCAAATTTGGTAGCTCTCGGTTCACCGTTCTGCACTATAGAACGTTTTGAAAGACTGTTGTATCACGCAATTTACCAAAAAGTATGCCATCCTAAAAACATGTTAAAAAAAGACTTAACTTTAAGAATCAAGGGGGCAGTAATCGATATATTTCATCTGTTTACTACCAAAGAAGATTCGAAGCATTCATTAACTTTCTTGCTTTGCCCTGTCCAAATCCACGCCAGAAGCCGAGCTAAATACTTGTTAGTCCTTAACTGTCAACCGAGGCAGAATTTTTCCTCGGAGGGAAGATAAACAAAGGCTCATTTGAAATATGGGCGTATAAATAACCGTCGCTTCCTCTCCGCGTATTATTTTCCTTTCGATGATCCTGCAGCAGCCGTTTGAAATATACGCTCTTCTTATCTGCCAGAAGTGTTGGAGGAGGTCTTTTATTTACGAGTATCGTGGGTTATGTCTTCTTGATATAAAGCAGAACCGAAGAAGGGATTTACGGGCCGCCTATAAGCGTGAATTTAAGAGGCCATTTCTACAGAAACTGTTGGCCAGCGACAGCCTTTCTTGCGACCAATTTCGTCTTCGTCACGATTTTCGTTTGCCATTCGATTCACTGAGTATTTATCCCTCA
>BGPR01000868.1:341333-354276 GCA_013235015.1 Araneus ventricosus
GGGGACAAGGGGAAGAGTTGTCGTTTGGTCAAAAAGGATTTTCGAAGCGGGCTGCACCGTAGCCCTCAGGCAACGGCTGCACCCCTTCTTGTCTAGGGAAGGGGAAGTTTGAAATTTGATCTCACAATCTTGAGAGCTTACACGGTCACGGGTTGACTCAGGGGAGGGGAGGAATTCTTCGTTTGTTTAGGATTACTGTTGGCTGTATGGGAAAAGGTGGGGGTTCAATTGCTTCCGTTATGGACAAAGGCCACTGGAGCAATTGCGAAACATGTGAAGGTCATTTCCATCCCAATGGGAGATACAAAGAAAAATACTTGTTTATTTGGTTCAGTAACCTTTTTATTATACTCCAGGATTTCAAAAGGAACTTTTTTTTATAATTTTGTTGGACGGATTCAATTCACAATACCTATATAACGTCGATTTTAATATAAATTAATTCAAATACTGTGTGCTAAGTTTTAATTTCATCTATTTAACTAAATTACTGCAATAGGTAAACTCCCAATTAACAGCAGAAATATTTTAGTTCATTATTCCTTTGACTTAGCAAGCAAATTCATTTTAAATACGAGTAAATGTCTGGAAATTCGGAAAAAAATAGCAGTTAAATAATTTCTTTGAAACAATGAAACTTTAGTTTCATATTTACTGCTTCAAAGCAGCATTTTATGCTGTTATAAGAACTATAGGGCAATTGATGAAGTAAGCCTACACCTCACTTTCAACGCTAATTTGATTCATATATTCTCTGGAAATCGAAATTTCGCATAAGCAAATCTATTGAAATTATCATTATTTTGTATAGAAATAAAGCTAAATGGATATTTAGCAAATAGCCTTTATACCAAAACTGTATATTTGTATCAATTTTTGAACCAAATCTGTCAACGTGTATACTGTTTATCTATCCGTATGTATAATCAATACAATAAAACAGAAACACAAGAACTTAGATAAATGAAATTTAGTATAAGGTCTTAATACCAAAACAAGCCTCCTCCTTCTAGATTTAACCCCTTCAGTCGGAATTAAGAAATAATGAATTAGATTTTTTTTCCCTTTCGCGTACGGTGTACTACTGCAAAAATTAAAACATAAATGAAATTCCAAGCCTGTAGATAAAAAATTAAAAAAGTTACTCCGTGTCCGGCATCCGGAAAATACCGGATATTTCAACTGAAAAAAGTCTAAGGATCACACAAATCTCACTTTAAAATGGTGGTCAAAGAATAATTAAATATTGCAGAAGCCTTTTAAATGATAAAAAAGGATTAAAAACAAGAAATTACTCGAAAAACACAATTCACCACCGAGCTCTATTTTGGGAAGAACGACTATTTTCTTGAGTTTTTTTAGTAAAACTAAAAAAATGAAATGAACCCATGCCAGAAACGAAAGAATTCAAACAACGATTATATTGATAAGAAAATCGTGAATCTAATGAAAAAAAAACAGCAGTAGTTTTGTCAAATATTGAATTAATATGATCAGTTCAAAGTTGATGTCGGGTATATCGGACACCAGGTCCAGGTCTGGTATAATTTTGAAAAAAGATCTGCCAACATGAAAAGGCTTGATAAATTTTTACCTCTACACATTACGTTGTTATTTGGGAGTATACTACAAGAAAGTCAAGGGAGCGCACTCGTCTTTCAAAGCAGTAGCTTAACAGGTTTAAAAACTAAGGAAGAATAATGAATTGCCTTTCAGTGGTAACCGGCTTAAAACATGTTAATAGATCTTCTTAAATTTGTATAAAAATGTTTGAAACGAGATGGAACCATGGCAACAAACTAAAATATGAACTACACAGAGCAATTTTAAAATAATGCTACCTAATATGCAGAAAATTTATTGTGGGTTTCAATCAAGAATAAAATTACAAAATAAATTAGCCATTTTATGTATCATGCACTTTCCATTATTTAAATTTGAATATAGGTGATAGGCAGTCGTTTATATATCATGTAAATTGTTTTATTTATAGCTTCAACAAAACAATGGAAAAATATAACATAAATGATATATTAAAAGATGACATAACATTGAAAATTGTCAAAAACATTGAATGTATATAGGCCTAGTGTAAAATCTTTCTTGAGTCAAGTATATCTTTATGTTGGTGTGGTGTTGAAGTTAGGAAAACAGAGTGTGGGGTAAATTTTGCCAAAATTCTTAATTCAAAATAACTAAATCCATAATCAGAAACTATGATATGCCATAGAAAGGATATCTTATAATCTAAACATCAACTGTGAAAAGAATAATGGCGCTATCAATAATTTTTTTTTTACAAAATTACTTTCTAGTTCTCAATTTTAACAAATCGACAATGTTGCTAGTTATGTTATTAAATTCTTTGATATTAGTTTCGAAATTTCAAAAATAAATTAGAGTGGATGGTTTGTTGGGGTTTTTTCTGCCCAAGAGCCATTACGTTGACTATTCTGCGCCAGACAAAATTGTAAATTTGTGTCAAGATAAAAACATTATATTGCACACATATATAAAAAAACAGCTGTAAATTGGAGTGGAAACTGTGAGGTTTCTTCGGCTTAAATAAAAAGGCATCACATCAAAAATAATTTTGATTCAAATTAATATAACTGAACATTTCAAATTGCTATAAAAATTTAAATTTTTGTGAAGTTATTCACAAAAGTCTTATTGAATAAAAATAGTGTGAAATTGCAAATTCATATTACAAATTTTTAATGCGTTTGAGGATATTTTTTTTTGCAAATGTCCGATATGAAATTCATGAAAAGTATAGCTTTATTAAGTAAAGATTTTAATTCAATCCAAATTAAATTCTTTAAAATTTTTTCGGGTATTTTTCAGATTTTTAATGTAGAGTAAGAATTTTGACACTTTTATACGCAATTTTAAAAAAATAATTAATAAGTATTTTTTTTTTTCTTTTTGTGGAATAGTAACGTGAAAAACTATTTTCAAAATTTTTAAAAAAGGTATGCCGAAAAATTTATTGCATTTTTTCTGGATGAAATAAATAAATAAATATCCCAACGAATGTAATTTTGCAATAAATTCTGAAAACCATTTACGAATTTGTAAAAGCACCTCTAAGAGCATTATCTTCGATAAACTTTGACACTCCAGGTGGTTTTTTTTAAATAAATGAAGAACTTAATTTCAATGAGGGAATTTTTTATACTGTCTCATATTCAGAAATATATTAATAATACACAATATTAATATACAAGTATTAATCACTACAAAGGAATTTTTCTATTTAAATACCTTTACAAAATGTTTTTTTTTTTCATTTAAAATAAGTTTATAAAAAACAATTACATTTAAAAAGAAAACATTCTTCGAGTAAGTAATTCATGCGTGAGTAAACAAATTAGCGCCGATTTAATATTAATTTTAAAAACAGACAGGACAAAATTAAAACAGCTAAAATCAATTAAGATTTTTTTTATTTCTTTGAAAAAAATAATATTCATTTTAGCATTCTTGTGCAAAATCCTATGAAAATGGTCCTTTAAAACGCAAACGAGCCTCCATCCCATGACCTGTATCATTAAAGCCTCCCGCGTCGGCTATCTCAGAGATGTGCACTACCTCCCGTGAAGGACATCGTAGCGCCGTAGAAAGTATCAATTTAGGCGGACATTCGATTTCCTGTGACCGTCCTTTGAGCGTGCTTTGGCGCCGCCGCGACCTCCTTTGGATACCGCAGCCTCCCGTGAAGTACGTACAGGGGAAGTCCTTGGGAGTAGGGTGTGCTGTGTGGGTTATCCTTCATTTCATGGATAATCAAACTAGGTGATCTTTTCTACTTCATAGCGGAAGACAATTGCTGTATTTAGTTCTTCATGACAGTCTGTCTTGCGACTAATTTCGTTTTTGTTACGATTTTTGTTTGCCATTCGATTCATTGAATATTTATCCCTCATTTCATGGATAATCAAACCAGGTGAACTTTTTCCTTCATAGCAGAAGACAATTGCTGTATTTAGTTCTTCATGACAGTCTGTCTTGCGACCAAAATAGTCTTCGTCACGATTTTGTTTTCATTCGATTCACCGAATATTTATCTTTCATTTTTATGGATAATCAAACTAGATGATATTATCTGTTTGTTTTGGTGTAAGATATCATAGTGGAAGACAACAGATGCATTTAATTCTTTCGACTAATATCGTCTTCGTTACGACTTTTACATTCGATTCACTGAGTATTTATCCCTCATTTCATGGGTAATCAAACTAGGTGATGTTATCTTTATTATTTAGTATGGATATCATAGCGGATGACAATTGCCTTATTTAGTTCTGGTATATGTAAAGCGACATTTTTATTTTCTTTCTCAAATCGGGTACTAATTTTTAGCTAATAATGTATTCAAGAAAATGCATATTTCTTCAGTTCTTATTTATTAATGGAAATAATAGTAATAGATACGAGAAGACAATTCATCTGGTGTTATATTTTTCTCAAATACATATTTGCTCAAGTAAATTTGATATTGACTTCAAATAAGAATGAAATTCTTGGTTATATTTCTTAAAGTTTACTTTAGTAAGTAGCATTGCTCTAAGAGCTTCGACTTGCAGTTGTCTTGTTTTGCTTATCCACAACTTATTTTATAAGAAAAAATCCTTTCTACGGGTGCATTAGACATTGGATATAATCAAATTAAAATCATACAGAAGTTCATATAATTAGTAGTGTGAAAGTAAGCAATTCAATGCAACGATTTTCGGTTGAAACATTCCAATGGTACCATACTACCACTTTTTGCGGTGTAATGTAGTTAGGAATAAGGGCGAGTTACCAGGCTTTTGACTGACTTGTATACGTGTATACAAGTAATATGGTGGGGTTTTAGGACCAAGATTGTATGCCTGTGAGTCGTATTGTGCTTGACCCGACATCACCATTCATTTTTTTATTTATTTATCTTTGAAATTGTTACCCTACTCTCTTTCTGAAATGGGGACATTATAGCTCCCCGCAGTAGTACTTGAGGACAAGGAGAAAGGCTACCTCAAAAGGGGGCTTATGGTCATTATGTATGCGGTTTTATTATTCGACTGCACGTTATTTTTTGCTATATTGCGAAAATCTATTACATACCAATATATTATTCGATGCAGTTATGAGCTAAGTCGAACACCATCGTTCTTATAAGTACAAACGGTTTTCTCTGCAAGCTTTATGAATGTTTCAATATAACTGAGATAAATTCGAACTCTTTAAAGACAATTTAGAATATCATTTTGATGTCAATTTTTATTTGTTAAATTTCTCACTTTTAAAAGTGAGAACTTCTTAATTTATGGAGTTAATACCCATTTATGAATCAATAACTTTTTTTCCTATATTTACTTGCATCTAAGAAAATATGTGGAATATAACATTGCAAAATAACATAGACAGTAAATTTATACTTGTTATTAATACATACTATTATACTTACTATACTATTAATACTTACTATTAATGCATTCGATTCAGTTATGAGCTAAGTCGAACACCATCGTTCTTAAAAGTACAAACGGCTTTCTCTACAAACTTTATATTAAGCTTAAGCACCCTCAATATAACCGAGATAAATTCGAACCATTTAAAGACAGTTTAGAATATCATTTTGACGTCGATTTCTATTTGCTAAATTTCTCACTTTCAAAAGTGAGAACTTCTTAATTTATGGAGTTAATACCTATCTTATGAACCCATCACTTTTTTCCCATATATTTACTTGCATCTAAGCGTCTCCTCATGCAAAATAACATTGGTAGTAAATATTTAATACAAGAAAAATAATTTAGTAATGCAGATTGGATATATTGTAAGACTATTTGCATTGAAATTGGTTCCATCTTGTGTGAATTCGTGTTGTATATGAATTGCAAACTTTTATAATGAAATTGTTCTTCACTTGTTCACATTTCATATCAATTAAATTTTAAAATTCAGCTCGAAGTCTTTATTTTTCTTGTTCATTTTTTCAGCATAAATTATCAGCATTTAATGCACTATATATAATATATAAAATCATTAAATGATTTTTGATATACATACGAGATGAAAAAATGAAATTGCATAGATATATGTAAGGTGTCCTCTAAAGTCCTGAGCCCTTTCATCCTTAACTTCGGAAAGGCGATAGTTATATTCATAAAAATGGTATCTAGGTATAGTACAGTAGATAGGCGCTGCGTGATGAGCAACTTACAGCGCCACCTAACATGGAAATTCGGAGTTAGTGATGTTATATCGAAAACGGTATGAGAGACGAAAAAATGGGTAATTGCAAAGTTGTAGAGCATCGTCGACTTAGTATATAAACGTCATACGCAGTAATGTCTAGATTAGAAAACATAAAACGAAACGTGCTTTGGTGTGGTGTGCATTTCAAAACATGCGAGGCCATGAAACATAAAAGAAGATGCACTCATTTATCGGCGTCTTTTTTTGTTTTTATTCAAAATGTCTTCCGTCTTCCACGATAGACAACATTCCGAAATTGAAATAACACTGCAACCTCTACAAAATGTTACAAAAATTGGAAATCTCTATAACTCTGAGTGTGCATTAAAAATGTGCAATGCAATTATTTCTTTATTTTTCTAGTGTGTTGTCAAAAGAACTTAATTAATAAGTAGGTAAAACATTTATTTCAAAAGTATTTTGAGTACTCCCATGCCATCAGTTCTATGAACGAAAGACAAACACCAAAATTATCCTCATCTCCAATGGACACCTGTGAACTCTCGAAGTATAAATAAATAATTTAAAAACAAGTAAACATTAATCAGCATTTTTCTGACAGACACTGAAATAAAAGAAGGAATTTTATAACAGCAAAATTCAGTAAATTGTTTCTTGCAATCAAAATATTTTCCTCCGTTTCAATATTTTTCTCATCCTTTTCTACTCAAAATAGCTCTCGCCCCTACGTATATAAATGAGTTTTGTACTTATCTAGATACCTCTATTAAAAACTAATCAGAAATACTTGGAATTTTAGAATATTGTTGTCTATTCTTTAAAATATCTGTGAATTAAAAAAGTGATAGTGATATACAGAAATAGAATCTGCTGTTGTGAATTTTGAGATTCTTTTTGTAATCTCTATAAAAATATTAAAAACAATCACCTGAAACTATTTTTTGCTATTTTTAACTTTCTTAGATGATCTTCGTTAGTTCACAACTAATTATTTTCTGTTAGAAAACGCATTTGTAAAATATGTTAGAGAAAATGGATGAGCTTCCTGGTTTGTTTATTTTGGATCCATAGACTGTTTTCCGGTAACCTTCCGATTTAAGCAATCGCCAAATCTATTGGGCATCCGTATCAAGCGACAAGTTTGAATCAGTTCTTTCTTTAGTAAATAAAACGTTGAATTCTGTGTTCTTTTGGTTTATGTAATCCTTTCTTTTTAAATCGGTTAAAAAAAGCTCTTAAAACGTTTAAATTCGAAATGGAACTATTATAATCAGCTAAATCGTTTGGTTTAGAATTTAAACACCAGTGATTATCCAAATCGCTTGGTTACAAATTTAACCACCAAACAAATCTTGATGTCGATAAAAAGAGCGATAAAGAATAATTTTGGCAACCTTCCCACTAAATTAGGCTCTTATTTTAAGTAAACATTTAACGCTACAGCAAAGTATTCTTAAGGCATAACATTAAAAAGCTCCACTTTAAATATTAATTAATATCCTCAAACAGAGTGTTGAAATTTTGAAGATTCCCATTGACTTAACATTATCACCGGAATCGGAAGTTAGACGCTGAAGTCCTACCTGCATGTAAATAAACAAACCAGAAAACTCGTCCGTATAAGAGATGTGTCTCCCATACTCTGCCTAATTGTGTAACAAGAGTTCTCTCACCTAACGAACTGTTAATTTGTATTTTACAAATCCTGAACTACTTTTCTTCAATCTCTCGAACCTAACTCTTTACTTTATAACAATATATCAAATATGACCACACATTTTACAAGAGAAATCATCCATAAGTTACTTATAATGAATGACGTCCTTTACTTTATGTGAAGAAATTAATTTTTAAATTCATATTATTGAAGCAAACAGATGTGTATTTGTCTTACAAAATGTCATGACAACTTAAAATTTTCTGGGAAAGAAGTTTAATATTTCATCTTCTCACATTCTCTTTTGTTTAGGCAATCAAAACAGCTTTCTTTATTCCGAAATTAAATATATACCGTACACTGATCACGATTATTTGTCAATTTCTCATTTTATAATATCAGATTTCATATGAACAACTCTAATTATTAGCAGTGTAAGATAGTAATTGAAAAAAATACGGTGCTTTTGAGAGGAAAAGGCATCTGTCACGCTTCCAAATTTGTAAAGGAAAACAACATGATTAGAGAAACATTGAGCTAGAATACAATCAAACAGGCTGGTGATTGTATAGGAAACATACTGATCAGTTTTTTTTTCCTTCGAAAACTAGTTATGCTGAAATATAAAGAGATGGTTTGCACACGTTTTGCTCTCTGACCACAGAAATCTTTACATACCGGTATTTCTGTCGGTGATGTTGAAGTTAGGGTAAATGATTAATGCATTAAAGCATAAACTTGGAAGGATTATAATAAATGCCATTAACAGCATAGAAGTGAAGTATAAAACATAAAGCCACGGTAGTGGTATTCCACAAAATGAGTTGTTCTGACCCATTGTTCTTTATTTTATGCCTTGAGGGAAAAAATTCACTCAAAGGATTTTCAGTAAAAGAGGGAAAACTCAGGCTGCATGCAAGTCTTTTATGTAATTAATCCGCCAGATATATAGGTGTAAAGCTATAAGAGCTCTTCAAATGGAGAAAAGTGAGGGAAAAAAGTTAGAAACTCTTAATGGAAACTATGCATCACCCAGAGATCAAAGTTTGTTCAGAGCGCTCCAGCAGTTAAATAAGTTTCCTTAATAAGGCAAAGTAGTATTTTTCGCGAGTCATGATATTTTGATTACGTAGTGTTGAAGTTACGAGTTACGAAACGATTGATTTGAATAAATAATGATATTAAGCGCATTTTTGTGGATGAATTAGTACGAATATATCTGCAAAATGGATGGATTTCTAACCGTGCGATAAGATAATTTTGGAAAAAAAAAAATACTGTGATTTGGCTGTAATTGTAAAGCTGAATAGTTGTGACTATAAGCATGAAGGCAAGAATAATTTCTATTATAACTAGGTTTATTTTATTATCACATATATTTACTTTATTATCAAATCGTTGATTCATTGTATTGATATTTTCGCTACAAGCCAGAATTGGAAGAAATAAATTTATATACCATCTCACTTTTTTCACTTTTATTTAATTCAAAGTAACCTCAATTGACAGAACTGATACCCTAAGAAATTAAATCATAGAGTGAAGAATTGGTTCTTGGAATGTTCCTGGGTTTTTTCTTTTGCATTTAGATTCTTTTTAGTTCTGCCTGATTGAGTGGGCCACTGTTTTTTAAACATTAATTATGAGTTTCGTGCTTTATTTGCATCTGTATATATATTCTTTTACTGAAGAACTTGTAATTAATTTCCTTTACTACTGCTATGAACAGATGTTGTGGCCTGCATCCTTTGTATTTAAAATAAAATATATTTTCATGCTTATTTTAATGTAGATCCTTGTTTGTGTCAATGTCCATAAATATTCAAAATCGAGAATAAAAAGAACTGTTAGTGCTGGGAAAATGTGTTTATACAGAAAAATATTATTTATCTGCGTCACTCGCGAATCGCGCATTGTAGCCGTGGGATTGGAGGGTGGTGAGTTGATGTAGCTTTAACTTATGCTACATCTCGTATCGATGCCTTACGGTATAATAAAGTTGTCTTTTTTCAACTAACTTTGAATAATTTATATTATTATTTAATAAGAAATAATGAATAGAGTTTTGAATAGATGTAGGTAAGTTTTAATAAATAAATTATAACCAAGCAATTACTGTCTTTCAATTTGTCAGGGGCAGATAGCTTGACTTATCATTCTTGATTGGAAAAGGCTGCTGCTAGATGAAAAGTCATGTCTAGAATCATCCTGGCCCTTATGTAGAAATTTTGATGAATGATAAAACAATCGAATAGCATCAGGAAGGACGAAAGAATACTTTAAAAATCATTTATTGGGACTAACACACTTTAGGAACATATTTACAGTTACAACACTTCCACCTCACGGAGTAGAGCCCGGAGTAAGAGAGCACACTTGTCCCGTGTGCCCCAGACTGGATGATGGACGCATAGTGAAAACAAGTATACAAGCTACCCATTAAAGTCCCTTACTACTCTTTTAACTACCGAATGCCTGGAGCTATCGTCAAAAGTGTGGTGTCTAGGCATGGTAAAGTGAATATGCGCTACTGGATGAAACCACTTACAGCGCCACCTGGTGAAAAACGGTGGAATTAGCGCTATTATCTTTTAAAACGGTACGAGATAGAGGAAAAACGTGAATTACAAAGTTGTAGAGCATCATCGATTTAATACAAAAAGATACCTTATTGTCGTGAATGCTAAGCAGGGAAAGCTTAAAATGCACATTTTTTTGTTTGGGGCTTCGGAAAATGTGACATCACGAAACTTGAACGAAAGGAGAAAATATTATCTTTCGGACGAAAACCCCCAAAGTGGCACAGTGGTATCGCTTGTAATTTATAATCAATCTTGTGATAAATAGTTGTTTTTTTTCTTTCGAAGAATATTTTGTCATGTGCCAGTGTAGGAAATCGGGAACAAACAAATACTTGTTTTAAGCGTTCTGTTCTAAGCATTTACGTCCACAAGGTGTCTTTTTGTACTAAATCTACAATTCTCTACAACTTTGTAATTCATTTTTTCCTCTATCTTGTACCGTTTTAGAGATAATAATTCTAACTCCATCGTTTTCCACCAGGTGGCGCTGTAAGGGGTTTAATCCAATTGCTCATACTCACTTTACCATACCTAGACTCCACTCTTATGAAGATGGCTGCAGCCATTCGGTACTTAAAAGAGTGGTAAGAGACTTTATGGGCAACCTGTATATACTCTGCTAAAATTTCATAGATGTACTTATCAGCTGCCGTTATCGTATAGACAAAATGTTTCGGGTTAAATAGCTGTGAATTTAGATGTCATGTGAAGTGATTAGCTCAAAGCAATGACGCAGAACATTGAGGAAAGAATGCATCGAATATTACAGTAAAAAGTGCGAGAGGCAATACGAATTTAGAAATGAATGCAAGTTATTTCATAACTTAAAAGCAGAATTTTCTAACACAATTTCTTCCGGTCTGAAAAAAACTTACTTTCACTTTCCAGCTTTTAACCTTGGACAAAAGCACATGCGTAACTCTCCTGAACTTTAGACATTTTTCCATTTTCGAAGCGTAGCTGATTTAGATATAATTAAGGCCTGGTACGATGAAGTACTTCTAGCTTGTGTCGCTTCCGTCTGTCTTTGTTTGTGATATCGGCAAGCATTTATCCTGCTTTGCATTCAATGTTAGTTTATTGTTAACTAAATTTCTTAAGAACTAAGCGATTTATCAGTGAACCTAGTACGAGACGAACACAATTAATGATTGAACTTCGAAATAAATTTTACTCTATTTTCTGCAGTCCTGCTCTCGTTTATAAAAATTTATGCAAGTTCGATAACAATAAAAAGATGGGAAAGTGCAGGGTTATTATAAGTGCATATTGAAAGCAGTTCAACAGCTGCATACTTAAAGATGTCGTTTTATTTCACGAGTATTCCAGAAAACACGAAGCACAGGTGACAAGAAAAATAGCACTTGCACAAATTAGCAACACAAACAGACAGATAGTTATCAATAATAACAGAAACTGCACTAACAATAGCACTCAGCGTCTATCAGCTGAGAAATTATCATTGCGAGCAGACTCCAGAGAGATCGTCCTCTCTGCTGAACTCTTCCGTTATTTATAATTTTCCGACAAGGCGTGAAATCGCATAGAATCATCTAGAACAATCTCTATATCTCCTGCCCTAATAGAGATAGGACGACAATTCTTGTATTTTCCGGAACCTTCATTTTGTCGCCAAATTCATTGATAAGTTCCCAATGTCGGGCGGGTTACTGGCTTCCATCCAATACGATTCCTTGCAAATCTCTCTTTCCCACCATATGGCTAACATCGGAGGAAAACCGGCTTTACAGATTCGTAACAATATGTATGAATTTTACCTTCGTATATATGTTCAAAAATAAATTTAAATTGCCAGATTTTTCTATAAATCTGTATCATTAATTATCCTTCGTTTTTCAATTTATTTTCAGACTTTAGACTCGTAAAATATTTCTTTTCTTCTGTCTAAATATGCGTAAAACTCCACTTCTATTATATCTCGAATTACATTCTCTGTATCACGTTCTTCCTTTCACTAACTATATACCAGAACGAATGTGGTTTGTTACTGCGCATGAGCAATAGCAGAAATTGGAACTGAATTAAAGGGCAGTACTTTGAGAAGTTTTGTTTTACTTCTACGAAGAGAGTGTTTACTATGGATAACTTTTTTCCCTGCGTTTTCTCTGATGATCGATAGCTGCATTAAACCTCTCTCGTTATATTTGATACATTTAGATATTATGTTGAAGACGAACAACCTCATGGATCTGATCTGATTCAGATCAGAAGGATTAGAAAAGAAGAAGAAGATATTATGTGTGAAATTAAATAAATTATTGATTACATTTAGGCACTGAAAAAAGTTAGTGTTTGTGTGCTGCAGTTCCACAGTACCTGCGAACTATTACATTTAGGCACCGAAAAAGTTAGTGTGTGTCTGCTGCAGTTCCACAGTACCTGTAAACGATTACATTTAGGCACTGAAAAAAGTTAGTGTGTGTGTGCTGCAGTTCCACAGTACATGTGAACGATTACATTTAGGCACTGAAAA
>BGPR01000868.1:354286-367260 GCA_013235015.1 Araneus ventricosus
ATTACATTTAGGCACTGAAAAAGTTAGTGTGTGTGTTCTGCAGTTCCGCAGTACCTGTGAACGAGCCGTCCTTCCCCCGTTCTGCATTGATAATTACTTCAAATCATTCATTGATTTGAAGAAATATATTCTGTAGTCTTATAAAGTAGTTACGTTTGATTGTTTAACGTTTGAGTACATTTTTAAATTATTTTTCTTCAAGATCTCTAATAACATCAGATAATGCTTATTTTACAATTTTTTTTAAATTCCATTTTAAGTCTTTCAAGATAGTTCGTGAAAAAAATTACTTTTCGTGCTGAATAATATCGAATACTTATTTAATGGTAGTAAAAAGCGTTGAACTTTAATTCGTGTTTCACATGCATTTCTGCGAAAACTGCATATTTGTTTATTTTTACTGTGCATAAATTTAAAATATATATGCATACATTTACGGGGAAAATACCTACATACCTACAGTTTAGTAACTATATAAAATCCTGCGCTTTAATTAAGCGTTTATTTTATTCTTTTACATTGCTCGAAACAGAAATCTTCTTTTAAATTCTAAAAATAATCGTAGCAAGATTAGTTGCGCCTAATCTACTGATTTTTCCTTTTAGTTCAGAATTATTTTTTGTTTGTTTCCTGCAAAATTAATGACCACTTCTGTTAATCGACTTTTGTGTAAATTAAACGTTATTTTCATTTTTATGTGGAAGTTTAATCGTTGCTATACAATTTACACCATTTTAGAGTCGATGAATTTCTTAGTACTTTCTGAATATAACAAAAATAATTTACAAATTTTTGAAACAGACATCATATATTACATAGATGATAAAGAAATAGATAGTTAGACAAAAAAGAAGAGATAGTTAGACAAAAAAGAATTGTAAGTTTAAGAAGGAATTGTAAATTTAAAATAAATATATGTGTAATGACTCATTTATTTCCAAAGCTTTCTGAATATTTTGATTTCTTTTCATTTTAATTCATTACTTCTAACTTAGTTTTAGTAAAAATGCATTTTCTTGTCATAGAATAAGTAATATTTTTATGCTCTTCTGCATGTTCTCCAAATTAACACAGAAATATATGTGGACATTTGCATAAAGTGATTTTTAAAGAATAAGTTTTTTAAAAAAAGTACATAAATAGTTTCATAAATTCATCTTTCATTTCATCCGATGCATTTAAGTACTTAAAGGGCCATTTTTTAAATAAAAATATGATCTTTTGCATTTTAATCCTGGAATTTGTGCCGCCATTTGACTTACACATAATATTCTGTATATACGGTTGACTATAAATTTACACTAAACTTGCGATCATTTTCAAATGTTGTAAAAAGCCTCTAAAAACGTTTTGAACGAGACGAAAATACACCCTCAATTACAATAATAAAATTCAAATGAATAACTCTTTTCAGTCATGCAGTAAAGTTATAACAATAAAGAATATAGAGAGAGCGTTTAAACCCTTTTAAATGGTCATTTTTTTCTATCAGTGCTATAGTAAAATTGCTTTGGGATTGATATTCATTTAAGAAAAGAAATTCATCTATTTTATTCGATGAACATTAATTTTTTATTAATTAATTTTGCTACTTAATGATTAATTATCAAGTCCAGACACTTCATTATGGTTTCAGAAAAGAAATTAGAACATCTCGGTTTTTGATTCTTTGAAAAAAGGCGAGAAATTATACCAGCCTTAAAAACTGCATTTAATAATTAATAAATTTGGTGGTAAGTATACTTACCACAGACGCTTTAAAAAATCATTTCAAGACAAACTGGATTCAAATGTCTTAGGGGATTTCTCGAATGTTCAGTTTCCTCATCATAATTCAGATGAATTAAGATTATAAAGCTAAATGCTGAAGAACGGCGACTTGTCATTTAATTAGCTGCTATGATATGCAATTCTTCTTTTTCAGAAATTTTAGAGAGAATTTGAAAGGCCCCAAAAACATGGAGGTGGGAGCAGGACAAAGCTGTCTAGGAAGATATAAAATTATCCAAAAAGGTATGACAAACAAAAAAAGTTTAAATTTATAATTAAAATGAAAGCTGCATATTAAGATGACAAGTTCGTATGAGTATTAATTCACGATGTTTAAAATAAATTGGCATTCGTAAGTTGTTGACATGGGAGGCACAGACGATGAAGCTAACTTTTTAGGAGAAATCGCTTTTTTACAATTAAGCCAAAGCGCACATCGCAGTCGGTAGATGTCGAAACTGAGATAAATATCCGAATTTTCTGGGAAAACTGGGGATATTCTTGAATTTACAGAAAATGCGTCGCCTCCTCCGGAATTAACTGTATTTAAAAACTTTTCTTCCGAATAAAATGCTTTAAAAGATTATATTTCCTTCATTCGTGAGAATAATTTATTTTGAAATAAAACTAAAAACATTTTACACATATTGTATCAGTTATTTCTTTCTTGGTTGGCGGTTTTGTCTTTAAGTAAACGTATATTTCAGCGAATATTTCTATCAAAAATGTCTGCCGAAAAATCAAAATTAAAATATTATGTATGATATAACCTTATTAACGATGATTTTTTAATCGTATACCACACCACAGATCCATGAATCTGTCTGTAGAAAAGATATTTCTATAAATCTTCCACACGACATATTCAAACTTTTCTAGACTTTTCATAGTCCCTATTTCTCGAAATTCAAATTCGCGGGTTGCGTTATGTTCCCATTAGTTCCAAGAAGCACATGCATGTAATTAAGGGGAATGGAGCGCGCAACTGTGATGCCTCTTTCATGAATTTAAATGTCGGAGAAAACCAAACGCAACGCACAAATGTATAACGTGACAAAACAGCAGTTGTCCCTGCCAGACAGCTGCGTAATGGAATTCAGAACTTATTACGTCATGCTTAGATCTGCTACAGTTACAGAGAAGCTGCTTATGGACTGAAATCTCTTCCGTGATCATGTCCCGAGTCTGAAAGCTAGGAGCTCTCGAAAGTTGGAGAGAAGAATTGGTTGAGGGAGCCTTGGAATTTGTAACTGCAACTCCGGAATGCTTAATTCTATTTCCAAGAAGTGAATATCATTAAATAATGCTTTGCACAATGTACAATTTTGCACAATGCATTGCATATCTAATCGGCATCAAAACACTATAGATTTAATTCTAGTATAGTATTTCATTCAAGCGCAACCAAGTGCTAAGTGAAAATTGTGCTAAGTTAAACATTCTGGTTAACTTACGGGTAATATATTAGATGCTGTCATTTAAATTTTTTCTTTTCTTTGATGAAGGAACTGGTATAAGCGTCGAGTATTTAACTTCTAGAGTTTGGGTTAAAAGAAATATGAAAATCCTTTTGGAATTAAGAATTGGTTAAGTAACAGAAAATTGCTCTCACCTTTTTCGAATAATTAGAAAATATGGCCTGATGTCATCTTCGTCTGCCCGTTACCAGAATTCCAAAAATGGTATTTTCGGAATCGGAAAGATCCAAAACGTAAAGATTTATCAATTCCTTGACGTCGAATGTCTTGACGAATACAATACTTACTTTTTCTAATGGTTAATAATACTACTGTTAGAAAATGAAGAGCACTGTATTTTATGTTTATGTAGCGTGTTGGATATATATTCCATCTTATAAATATTATACCTATCATTTTATTACCTGGTGCAAGCTCAGCAAAGTGAGAGATGCGATTTCTGAAATTATCAACTAAAGATTTTATTTAGCTTTTTGCCGATAGAGATTTTATCAAAGATTTTTCTCGCCGCAATTTTGACGTAGACTTGCGTCTCTAATAGCGTGTCGGGAAAGGAAACAATTAGGACGCTTTTCGCTCTAAAGTTAAACGCTTATAGCTCATGAACCAAATAACATAGTGAGTTGATTTTAGTATCATTTAACAACGAAAGGTAGATATTGAAGATTGCAGAAATAATTTTAGAGTTTGTAATTAAGGTTTAGTCACAGTCGATCCGCAAAGTTGGCGAAAATCACGAAAAATGCTGATGACGTCACAGCGACCGATGCGCGCACACACAGACTAAGGCAATTCATTCATCGATCGCGCGAAATATTACTCAAGAATTGTTGAATGACGGCGAATTTCGTGCAAAATTAAACGCTTATAGTTCCGCAACCAAATAACATAGAGAGTTGGTTTTAGAGAGAAAGGTAGACATTGAAGATTGCAAAAGAATTTTAGAATTTGTAATTACGGTTTAGTCACAGTCGAGTCACAAAGTTGGTGTAAATCACGAAGAATTTTACATAGAATCACATAGTCACACTAGACTATTAGTCACTATAGACTATAGAGTTAATAGTCACATAGAGCTACTTTAGTCACAGAAAGTCACTGTTGATTAAGGTAAGTAAGTCTATGCCCTTCAATCCCAGCGGCCGTTTCGCAGAGACAACCTCCCGTCGATTTTTTTTCCCTTTTTGTTTAAATATTGAATTGTACAGATGCCATTTAAGCCTTAGTCTTTATTCCTCTGAGGTTCTCTGTGGACAGCCCTAAATACTTTGTCGATAGTTTCAATATTCTGTTTCGTGATTGCCAGATTTATTCAACCCCTTAAAGCCTAGCGTCCCTTTCGAGGACACTTCTAAAAAATGCATCATAAACTCACAGGAATTATTTTTTCAACATAAATTTTACATAAAAGTATTTTTAAGTATTCACTTCTGTTACATTCAGTCGATAGCAGCGCATGTCAAGGTTTCGGTTGATAATGTAGCCTTTTGTTTTCAAGTGAGGGTCGAAACTAGTTTTTTGCGATGTGAAAAAGAAAGGATAAATTTGTTCAGTTATTTACTAAATTACTTGCGTTTAACCACTTAACCCTTTCGCGTTCATTGGTTGCGTAGTGAAACCACACATTGAATATCTTTTTACTGCGCATGGGCGAAACGTAGCGTAATTTTTCTTTCATAAGTTAAGAGCCAGATATATAGGCCAACTTATATAAAAATTCCAGTTCAATACCGTTATTATTCACAAAGATATCGGCATTGCAAGAGCTAAATTGCTTTTGATCTCTTATAGGAAGAAGATGATGAGGGTTCTTGCACAAATATCTTTTTAAAGTTGAAACTTCAAAAGTAATATTGGATTTTATGAAGGCTGAATATCCTGAATACTCACGTATACTTACAATTTAAATTATGCATTTAATTTATATTTCGATGTTAATTTATTCGGCGGAAAAATTGCTCGTTACCGTTCATTGGTTTCATTGTGAAACCACAAATTTCTTGAAAGTAAATAAATGTTAAATCTTTTTCGTTTACATATTTATGATCAGCTACACGTCTAATACTCATTTTTAAAATAAATTTAGTAATTTTCAAAACGAAACATGTAGTGAACTTGAAAGGGTTATCAGTTTCTTTTTTCTACCATATTGTGTCCAAAAATAAGCACATTTGTTATAAGCAATTTTGTATTCAGATTCATTTTATAAACTCAAATCAGCAGTCAAAACAGTTGCAAGTATTAATTTTAGTAATTTCTGATAATGTTTAGTTGCAGGCGATAAAAGGATCTAAAAACTACTTTACCTAACCTAACCTGACCAAAAAAACTTATTTATACTTGTCTTGCTATCCAACATTAATTAGATTGCTAGAGCCAATTTCTAGAAACATTGCAAGGTAAAAAGAGTGTAAAAGCCTGGAAAATCAGTCGATTAGGCTTAGAAAAATGACCTACTGGAGCGACGTTCGGGCAAATCAGGGAAGTTTCCTCTCGTAAAGCCCGAACGATGTTCCGCCCAAACTGTTTAAGTGGTTAACAGATATATCAATAAATACAACTGTAAAAATGTTTTGTGTTTGGAATTTCGTATAATTTTGGATTTTGATATTGTTTGCATCAAAAGGGCTTTGTCGAAATAAGGACGCTAAGCATAGGAGAGTAACAAAGCATAAATTTATAAGGTAGATTTTTTTAGTATTTTTCCATTTGATTTCGGGACATGCATTATTAGTATAAAAATATTGACAAAATGTGACTTGGCATTAATGGGTTTAAATTATTTATTTATTTATTCAAAGAAAGCACACTACAGAGATGACTCCATTTACAGAGTGCATACAAAAAACACAAGCCACAAAGTGAATTAAAACACAAAGAAAAAAAGTAACTGCAGAGAATACAACAGTTCAAAGCTCAGAGCCTCATCAATTATAAAAATGCAAACACATAATTGTTTTAAAATGAAAACACGCAATTACAAAAGCACCAAAAATACACTGAGGCTCCAAAAGTCCATGTTGCACACCGTCACATTAAAATTATATACAAAAAAAATCACACAATTTTTTAAAAAAAATTTAGAACACCAAATAAAAAATCCATTAAAAAAGCGAGGGTCAAAAAGTCAAACACACACAAACACTAGGTCAACGTATAAAAATCTTAATATGTAGAGTCAAGTGTAGGAAAAGAAAAAGAAATCGGGTCATATATTTAAAAGTTGAAAACAATTCGATTTAAAAATAGTAGCAGACATATGATAAATGTCCAGTTCACCAGAGATCTTGTTAAAAGTCTTATAAAATTTATACAACGAGAACCCGTAAATATAATTAAATCTAGAATACACATTAGGAAACGAACCCAGGTTCCTCAAAGCTCTGGCAGGCACAGCGAAATTTATAGCGCTCAGTATATCAGTACAACCGATCGAACCATTGATTACCTTGTAAAAGAAAAGAACACAAGAAACATCTCGTCTGGAACACAAACTAGGTATATTAAACATATCACGTAGAGAGGAAGAAGATGCATCCGGCAAGTAAATTCCATTTTTATTGTCAAGCAAATATCGCAAATTATTAAAGATATACTGCTTTATGGGAAGATTCATCGGATATTTTTCCAATTAACCTCTTCCGCTAAAATGACGAGCTATACTTGTCATGTCCTTTTAATTCTTTAACCCAGAGACGGCGTTTTCCTTCTAGCCTCTTTCAATTCGGGAGTTTTTGGTAGGAAGCGACATAAATTGGACTCTCCGAACCATGGTGGTCACTTATCCCACCACCACAACCCTGTTATAACCTTCACTTAAGGCACATGAAAATGGGCTGTGATGGGCAAGGATAATTGAACCCCCTACCGCGCTTATCTCTGAAACGATATCAGCAACTCGCTTCCCCTCAAAAGAAGTCAACCGCCTCAGACTGGTTTTCGTCGATGTTAAGGCGAAATTTCTAGTTCGATCTGAGAGGGTTAATTTCAACATGTTGTGAAGTGGTAGGATAATTGGACCCCGTACCGCACTTATCTCTGAAACGATCTCATAATCTCTCCTCCCCTCATAAGAAGCCAAACGCCTCAGACCGGCCTGCGTCGGTGTTAAGGGGAAATTTTTAGACTACCCGGGACCGTTTCGCTTGGTATGAGAGGGTTAATGACCAGCTGCACAGTGAGAACCTGTATTCGCCATGCAGTTAGAAGTTTGCTCGTCATTTTTTTTTATTTAGATACTCCATAATAAAGTACAATCATATTCAAACCAATAATTTTAATTTACAAAATGTATGATCATTAAAATCAAAATATGTTTTCTTCCTAACACTTTATATTATGCAGTGGGGAACTCAAATTAGATGGTGCTTTATTATAAAATCTTTCAGGATTAAGCCGAAGCGCAAGGGGTTAAGTGTGTATATTTTACCGGCAATGTGGATAAACGGTAATTATGCATAATTGATGCGGTTATTATATATAATGACCAGTTATCATGTATAATTCCCGCGGTGATTATATATCACAAAGAATCACGCCGGACCAGCTTTTGCATCCCGAATTCGCCGTGATTATATATAATAACCGGCTAAAAATCCGGTGATTATGTATATTAACCGATTATCCACAGTGACTGCAGCATATGTTCATTGATATCGTAAATCGCACTTGTCAGGAAAACATAATGAGTATTCTGAAAACTCTCGATGTTAACACAGTAATGTTCCTTCACAAATTGCCTTCTACACTATAACTGTGCGTAGAATCCTATATTTAATTTATTTTGCGCTATACAGAGATAATCCCGAAAAATTTTGAAAGACATACAAACGAACGAATTTTTGAAGGTATTCGAACCTGAATAAATAATTATATATATATATAATAATCTCACTTAATTTTATTTCAAATTCTAATTTTATATATTTTAAAGTCTTAATGTATTCCAAAATCACTTTTCTTAAACTCTAGTTTCGTTCTATTTCCCGCGCTAGAGATATATTAAATCTCTCGTTTTGGCATATTTATTACTAAAAGAATATTTTAATCGTTTCCACGCGCACACAACTCGCGGAATCAGCGACTTATTGCCGCCATGCATTTTCCCTAAAACACTTACGTAATATACTAAAAATAGCTATTATTCCCTTCACTTTGATCACGTGTCTATCTGTCAAATCCCTACCTGAGAAAAAGCAGGGATCTTCTGTTCTCTTTTGGCTTAAATACTTCAACTGAAATGTACGTACATTCCGTCACTCTCCCATAATAAAATGAAATTTAGAATAAATCGGCCTGCTTTTTATTTAACGACTACAACAACGAATACGTTATATATATATATATATATATATAAAAAAGAGGCAAAACATAATAAAAAAACAATAAATAAATAACAAACATTCATATCAAATTCGAAAGGATATGAAAAAAACGAATTGAAAATAAATCCCAGTAGAGACAAAAATGCGAATAGTAACAGATGGAAAAATATATAAATATATCACATACACAATGAATGCGCTAAAAGCTGCAAGTTCAAAAGCGCTGTGGTAGATAGAGTATAAATCGAAAAATGAAAGAGTATAAAATGTGAAATGAAAAAAAACGCAATAAAAGCACAATAACGTTTCTTCAGGGGATGAAATTATTGTGAATTGCTAAATATAAAAGTTTGACATTTTTTTGCAATCAGTTATGCCGCAAGGCCTAAAACACTGATTTTCATCCCTAATGCCAAACCAACCAGAAAAAAACAGAGAGAGGAGTTTTGAATAATTAAAACAGAATTACGATGTGATAACATTAGAGAAAAGTAAGAAAAAATATTTTACGTACCAGAAGGACGGATGTTGACGTGGCAGTGTAAGCGGAGGGTAACGCTACAGACTGGCGTTGAAGGGGTGTGAACAGGGTGTCAAGTGTCAGTTTTCGCGCTTAACTTTGGCTGTTGCCAGGGGAGTGTAGTATGTTGTGAACGATGAAGATTAAATGGAAGAGCGAAAACGATAGATAGATAGCGTAGAGAAATAGTGGAAGAAATCAGTAAAAAATGAGAGACCAGTGAAAAATGTTTAAAAGATGCGTTTTCGAGGTAAAATATCAGACATTACCGACTTGAGTGACCCTACCACGAAGATTAAACTTCGCGTCGGCATCTCTCTGATAAGCAATCCTTTACTTACATCTTAAATCCATTAATCAGAGGTTCGTAAAGTGAGGGGGGAATTTTATTAATGTTGAGGCTATTTCTTAAGTGCATGATTTGCTTTTTGGCAGAATTAGTGTTATTGCAAATTTTGTTGATTCTTATAAGTTGATTGATAATTGTGTTTTTGTAGATTTTATATGAGATATTAGAGTTCCAAAAAATACATTTTTTGACGTTAAATTTCAATTCGTTTCTTTTGTCGTGAATGTCAATTTTTAAGTCGTTTTTGTGGTCTAAGCATAAATCAAGAAAAATTACTGGGGACTGATTGTTGCTGGTTTTAATTAGTTTGAGTTCTTCTGGGTAGATGGTATTGCAAATAGAGCTGAAGTCTTGAAAATTAAAAATTATAATATCGTCAATAAATCGGAAGGCAGAGTGGAGGTTTAAGATGAAATTTCTTTCGAAGAAATGAAGAAAGAGGTTGGCTAGTAAAGATGAGAAGTTTGTTCCTTGTGGGATGCCTTTTATTTGTTGGAAAATATTTTCTCCGTTAAAGATAAAGTTATTGAATATGCAGTAGTTGATGAGGTCTTCCCAGAAAGTTACTGGAATTTTAAGGAGATTTTTAAGATCATAGAAGTAGTTCATTAGTACATCTTGTAATTTATTTATTGGAATACTTGTGAAAAGATCTGGAAAGTCGTAGGTTTCTATTTTATCAATTTTGTTATTATTAAGGAATTCAATTACTTTGTTATTGTTTTTTATAATCCATGTGAAATTTTCTTGTTCAATATGATTTAGGATGGTATTAAGATGTTTTGAAAAAAATGGTTTCAGGTTTGTTCATGTAGGTGTTAGTGGCGCAGGTGATATATCTGAATTTAATTGGCTGTTTATGAAATTTTGGATATATAACAATGTATGGTAGATTATTATTTGCATTATGGCATTTAATCTTTTTGTTAAGAGCTGAAATTTTTTTCTTAATGGTGATAATATTTGATTTATTGAGTTTGTAAGTTTATGATGATTTTAATTCCTTATCTAAAATTTCGAGATAAAATTTTTTGCAGAAAATTGCAAAGCCATTGCGTTTTTTTTTCATTTCACATTTTATACTCTTTCATTTTTCGATTTATACTCTCTCTCTCTCTCTCTCTCTATATATATATATATATATAATTAAGGGCATAGAATATTGTACTTTTTATTAATGAATAAAATCTATGATAATTGTAGCTTTTCTGATATTTTTGAGAAATATAATGTTCATTTTCCTATTAAGAATATAAAAATCAAACGAGCTTTTAAATACAATAAACAATTTGGAAGATTGATAAATACAATAAAATTAAAGAAATTAGAGATATTGACAATTGCATATGTAATGAATATAACAATTTTATAGATATAAAGCATGAACATGTAATTACAGGTGACTTAAATATAGTAAATAATAGTATATTAAGAGAACTAATGAAAAAAGAAAAAAAAAACATAGAAAGATAATATCCAATAGTAACGGGAGTATTAAAACACGATTAAAAAAGATATAGAGAAATTTATATTGAAAATGGCAATAAAATATAGAATGACTCCAGAAGCTTTTAGGAGTATAAACATAAAGTTTTGCATGATTTGTATAGACACAACTTTAACACAAATGTTGAAACTAAATTCCAGGATATAAAAACACAGATAGAAAATCTGCAGAAAGAATTTGTTATAATTTATGTTGACAAAGTACCAAAAACAATTTTGTAGTCATCTGTAAGTATTATTATTGTAAAATTCTTAAAGAACATATTCTAAATAATGAGGCATATATTGAAATTAATTTTAGCACAAAAGAAATAGATAATAGAATTAAAGCTTTTCATAAAAAATTAAATATTTATTGTGAGAAAATGAACTATCCCCATATTTTTCTTACACCAAAATTTCATAAAAATCCTTTCAAATTTAGAAGCGTAAAGAATGGGAGTTATAGTTATATAAAGAAAACAGGTAAAATTTTACAAAAATATCTGCAAGAGATTATGAAACAATTAAAAGTACACAATAATACAGCTATTATTAATAATAGCTATGAAATAATAAAGAGTATTAAAGATATAAATATTTATTCTGTGCATACTTTTGATTTTCAAGATTTATTCAATAGTATAGATATTAAAGATAAGATGAAAATTGTATTACAGATTCATGAAGATTAAAAGTGGACTAACAAGAACTGCTCTTCCTAATTTATATTTACACTATTTTGAAAAAGGAAATATTTACAATAATTCCTATATCATGTATAGATATTTTGATTCTTCATTAATATGTTCAACAGTAAAAGACTACACACCACAAATTGACTTTTATCCAGAGTATTTGATATAACTAAAATCTAATGAAGGTTTTTCTTCTGCAGATTTTCTAGATCTTGAAAATAAAATATTTGGTAATAAATTAAGCACCGAGATTTATGATAAAAGAAACACTTTTCAGTTCAATATAAACAAGTTGTATTTTTGGAATAGCAACATTAGTCGTCAAATTTACAGAAATATCGTATTAAATTATATTCATAGAAGCACTATTTTAGTCACAGACAGATTAAAACAACAGTCACGTATTGATACATTTCTTGAAAATGCTATGCGATAAGGGTATCCTATTAATTTCATGTATGCTTATGTTAGTAAGAAATATTTAACACCAATAAATTGATAATATTTCATATTTACTTTTGATGTGACCATATATAATGGAATTAACAAAGATATTAGTAAATCACTTCATAGATAGATGGCGCCACTAGATTAATAATAAGATTGCATTCATTTAGCTATTTTTCTGTTCATTTCCAAAATAATTTATATTATTATAAAAGGTTAAATTTAAATTTATAGTTAATTTTATAATGTTTTTTATTATATATTAAAAGCCTAATTTAGAAATAATATTTTCATTTTAAATGCGAAATTTTCATTTTAAATGCGGAATATTTAGGATAATGCTCAAGTCATAACAATAATTAAGACTATTACATTGGTATGTTATAAGTTATATACTTTCTCCTTTCTAATCTTGAAAGATTTTAGGGATTTTTTCCCCTATTTTTCCGTTTTTCCAACAATTGGCTTTCGCAGAGGGTTGGCGCCATAAATCTAGATTAATGCAACAAATATCGGTTCCCTATACTGAATGGCATTTGATTGTTGGAATTCCAATTCTTGGTTGTCTTTTTCATATCACTAATAGTCTATATTCAAACTATCTTTTGTATTTCATTTGTTTGATTATTGATAAGGTAATTTCATTTTAATTTTTAAATTTATATATGCATGTATTGAAAATATCACTTGTTTTGATTATTTGAAATATTTAACTATACATATATAAAATGTATTCATTATTGTAATCGTTAAAACAAAACAGCAGGCCGAGTTAAATTCTAAATTTTCATTTTATTATCGGAGAGTGACGAAATGTACGTACATCTTCGTTTAAGTTTTAAGCCAAAGTCAACATAATATCCCTGCTTTTCCTCAGGTAGGGATTTTAACAGATACACATGT
>BGPR01000869.1:0-31409 GCA_013235015.1 Araneus ventricosus
GTTCCAAAACTGCGGTTTCTACTTTCTCGTATGTTAAGTAGGAAAATTGGAAGTATTTCAATAGTAAAAAAAAAAAAATGTCCTCTAGATTTTGAAGATTCTTCCGTGTCCGAAAAAAAACATTTTTTGAATCATGTCCGTCTGTCTGTGAATCCGATAACTCAAAAACGGAACAAGACAGACTAATTAAATTCTGTATTCCAAATTATGCATGCCAATAACTTCTGGAAATATGCTATAGGTAATGCACACCATACGTCCTTCAAGTCGTTACACTATTCGGGTGTATTGAAAATCTATTTAACCTGGCATGGAAACATTTTGAAGGAAAAAAAGTTCATTGATATGAACTACGGGCGTTATGAAGATTCTGAATGAAAGAAAACACGATACCATTATAATGCGCTGCATGTCCTTCCAAATGTGTTCTATCACGTTCAGATCTGGGGGCATGGATGGAAATGACAAAACTCCAAACTCATATGAATATTACTCTAACTATTGTGCCTTTTCTGCATTTTTGTGAAGATGCATTGTCTAAAGGAACTGCCTGAGTCCGTAAGTCTGAAGGGGTATACCTTACTATAAACGATGCCCACATACCATTAGCCAGGCACAGACGTCTTTAAGCGTACCAGGGGTTCCATTTTTTCTTGTTGAGGGTTTTATGGAGCAACAGCCATATTAAACTAATTGCGCCAGACCTTGGTAAGCAGGTCCCAATGATTTTCCAGCTAAATAAACCCCATACCATTAAAAAATATCTCTCACCCTTAACGCGACTAGTCAACTCGGCTACTTATTTCTACTCATCAAATGTCCAATGTTGGTGCTATCGTGTCCAAATCTGACGCAAAGCTCTGTGCAGTCATCAAGGAGACTCCAATTGGCCGCTGGCTCTTAAAACCCGTATACCTCAGGACGCTGGTGCTTGCCGAAGCTCCAGCGTCGAATTCCGATTTTGCCCACGAGAGTGTAGCACGCCGATCACGAGAAACGATATTTCCACCTTCACCCAATGTCTTTTTACTGCCCCACTGGTGTCGTAATTTGGAGTTTTGACATAATTCTTCTATTCACGGTACACCTTTGCAACGGTCATGCATAAAAATGTTGAACTATCTTCGAAATGCTATGGCCTGTCTCCTGAACGCCAACTATGAAGAACATTTAAAATAGCTTAGCACCTGTTCTCGTCTGATCACCGCAGCTAAGCAGCATCGGGCGCGGTGACTTCCTGGGAACATCGCTTGTTGTTGGAATCTTTTGTCCATTCAACCAGTTCGGTTGCCGTAATGACATCAGGCACGGGAGCATGGGGCGGCGATCTGTATCTTTATTTTTCAGTTCTAGGGGGTAGGGCAGTAACAGTTTCTATGCCTGTGTAACTGTAAGACCTTTACAATTCTGTAACTACTCTACATTTTTGGTATACAAACCATATACCAAATTTCATTCGTCTAGTTTTCCGTTCATGGACAGGCTGACAAACAGAATTCCAAAAATGTTTTATTTTTTTTGCTACTCAAGGAAGTCTAATGTGGGAGATTCATCAAAGTGTCAAGATGGAAAGAATTGTAATAGTCAAAAAATTCCCTTTGTATTCTTCATATCCAGAAAGTGCTTAGAAAATCCGCACTCCAGCTAGTTACCACTCCATTCTTTACATCGTAACACGTTTGGTGGCAACTACGAGACGACTCGTAGTTGGCGGTCTTGTCCAGGACGCCGCCTACTAGTTCTCTTAGAAACGCAATATAATTGAATTTTATTAGCTTCTGGGATCAGAGACTGCAGTTTGCCAGACGATCGTTTCATTACCAAATTTGAAGTACATTAAATACGAACCGAGTAACTTTTTTCATGCGCGATTGAGTATCAGCATTCATTTCACATCATTGCTATGTGATGCATTTCTTATATTAAGGCTTCTGGAAAAATGGAACGTACTACAGAACAAAACAAATTTAACTCGCTATCAAATTATGCATCCGATTGTTATTTGGACTTAAAAGGATAAGACACAATGTTAAAGATTTAAGATCAGTATTTTTTTCTCGCATTGAAGTATGAAGTATATATGGCCAAAAAATCAATTGCAAACCTTTCTTTTTAAAATATTCATATTTCGGAAATAAATGACTTAACTTTACTAACTTTGTTATTAAGATTACTTAAATTTATTAAGCCTGTGTTTATAAGCTTCAGTTTGTTTAAATTAACATCACATTTTGAAACGCGAAAATTTTCAGACAGTCCTTAATTTTGAACCGTTGTAAAAAGCAAGGACCCACATCTCTCTAACCTCACTAGAAGGGCGTTTGAAATCGAAGGGTTTAAGCGGTTTGATTTCTCAATTATCAAATTAGATTAAACCCATTTTGGGAATGCCTTATTTTAATTCAATTGAGAATTTAAAGGGCAGTTGAAATGTTTATGGATTCCACGCAATTTTTGTATCGAATTATAACGTCTGTGAATGACTTTGTTTTAGTCTATAAATATACGAGCAAACCGCTTAAAGGGTTAATGGTGCAACAGGCGTGCATACACGGCGGTTTATCGATGGAATCCCGGATGGCGAAACCGCGATCCTCCGAACTGGAAGCCGAGACTCGGCCTCTTTATTAAGAAGTATATATAAAAATCCATTTTATCCCCAGGAGTTGTTTAAATTTATAAAAAGCTGCCATTCCGTGTTAAATTGCATTGCATCGAATTAATAAAAATGCATCAAAATGCCATTTCAAGCTGTATTTGACCTTTATACATTAAAACGCCTCTGTTTAAAAATATGGCACATATTTTAATAAAACTGGATTTCTCTTAATTTTTTTTGTTACATGCACGACCTGTTTGAAAGCAATAAAAGAGCTATTTGTGCACCGACTTCGCAATTTTGGGCCGTGATCAGATGACAGGGAAGACAGCCGAGCCGGCAACTCCCTCTCTCTAAACCTCCAAAAGGAGGACTTTTAAACCTCGATATCAGATTTAACGTACACCAGACTACATACACTACGGATCTATGGTGGAAGCGGGTTTCGAACCCTCCGATAAAAATAGCGAATAAAATAATTTTGCTATCAAGCAACTTTGCATATGGCAAATAATTTGCGATATTATACAAGCATCTGGATTCGTTAAAATCAAATTCTGAATAAGAAAACTGGTGTAAAATAACAGTCGCTATGTTTACGAAAAGGACGATTTTGCTTTAAACGTTGCGAAAGGTAGAGGGGTGATAGTAAATCGAAGCAATTACCGACTGAAATTCCTACAAGATTCCACATATCAAAAAGTCAAAACTTCGTATCAACGAATTCAGTATGTTCTCAAGAAGCCATAGACAAGACCAAATAGCACTTCAAGTGAAATAATGTCACATTTCAAATTATGCTTATTTAATACCATCAGTAAACTTACTTTACTCGAAAAATATAATTACGTGTAAATTTATACCATGAATTCGGACAAAATTTGAAATGTAACATTTTTGGATAGAGGGAGTAAAAAAAAATATCGGAAAACAATTTTTTTTGAACAGCGATATTTAATTTGCAATGAGACTAACAGTTTCTTATAGTGGGAGATTAATTTTTAAGCAAGATGTATAATAAAGACTTGTATTAAGAAAAGTTAAGTTTCCTCAAAGTTCGAATTAAAAATTTAGTTTTAAATTCAAGCAAATACATTGAAGCTCCTTAACATAACGCAGATTTGTTAGAATAAACCAGTCCTTTCCGAGTAAGTTTCTATCTGAAAGTCTGGTTTTTCTTCGTCAAGTTCACCAATAACGAAGTAATTATCAAAACCAATTGCAATAAATTTGATTGGTTAACTGCAAAAGCACATACTACAAAAAGCATACTCATTTTGGGGGTTTCGAGCAACACTTCAATAGCCGATTTGTGATAAAATAAGAAAATTGCCTAGACAATTTTCCGATTTTAATCTTAAGAAAATAGAACCGATTTTTAGTGCATAAAAATAGTGCCTAAATACTTGTGACGTACAGCAAGTATTTAAATTACAGAAACGAAAATCTAGTGGTTCAGTTTGTACGTTCTATTCTGAAGTGGCATGCCTCGTATTCTTTACTGTTCTGCACTGTGGTTTTCCCTTCACAAATTAATCAATGCGATTTTACACAGGAAGGTAAATTCAATTAGGACTCAATGTTATAATTCAAAATTTAATTTTACTTCAAAATATTAGTTTGATTTTGAAATAGAACACGAAAATAAATTACTATTCCAAGTAATTCTAAATATATTTACCAAATTCACAAGTTTTAAACTATATCGTAACAAACACAGAAAACAAAAACGGATTCAAGTTTGCAACGTGTTGACCTATATTCACACATGAGGTCGATCACATTCACATCTTACAATAGCTTCCATTATTGGCTTCACGTTTATATTTCGTTTGGCAGAACATTCGAAATAGGCAGTAGCACCCAGTTGTTTCGCTTGAGTTCTTGCAAATTCTTGCTGCACTTCTTTTTCTTTTGGATCAGCTCCTCTGAGGTCGCATTTATTTCCAACCAGAAAGTATTTGCCAGGCAAGGATATCTTCATATTTCTTATGCACTCTTTAGCAGCATCAAAGCTGTCGGCGTTGGTCACGTCAAATGCAAAGAGAAGGCAACAGAATTGGTGGGACGCTCGCACATACAGGGGCACTTTATTGGGAACAGCGTAAGGAGGAGGTATAATGTAAGCCTTTATGACCGCTTTGATAGGTCTACCCTGAACAACCATGTCAAAGTTACCGCTGTAACATAATTGTTGGTCGTTACTTATGCTGTCAATGTCTTTTTCATTCATCCTTCCAAATCGATCTCCAAGGTGTTTTCTTCCAGTGTGGAGTTGGCCAACGATGCCACAGACAGCTTCGACGAACACAGGCTCTTGTTCCTTTCTGAAGTCCACCTCTTCCTTCAGGTTGAAGAGAACACCGTTTTTCCGCCATGGAAACCTGAAAAAAACGCCCAAACCAGCTGCTTCGCCTGTTGCGTCCCTCCGCAGAGCTCTTCCGGCGACAGTGTCAGTCATTTTGCTGCAAAGTGAGCTGTAGTGACTTCGCGGTTCGCAATATATAAAATTTCTGATGCCATTCTGAACGCAAATTTCATTCCTTGCTCCCTTCGTAACGGCCGCGGTGGGCAAGTGGTAGTCTCGGTTTCAGAATAACAGAACCATGGGTTCGAGACGCAATTCCCTTCAAGATCCGTTGTGCATCTGTGCCAGATGCATGCTAAATCTGCAGCGTTGGCCAAATTTCGTCATGTTGGTTTAGTGTGAAGTCTGGAGAATGGGATATCGGTTCAGGTGTTGTCTTCATCATATGCTTCTGATTCAAAGTCACGCGGTCGTTGAAACAAAGTCCTAGTGTATCTTCTAAAAGGAATGTAAATCTAACAAAACAAGCAACCAGTCAGTTCCGCTAGCGTATCGTCAATCAGCCAAAAGAATATGGCAATAGCAAGGTGCCAATATTTTGCTTTTGTCATTATTTACATCTTGGGTCTCGGCATCTCAACATTATAAATGCTTTTTTTTCCAAAAGTGACCATCACAAAATTTTGGAAATCATGATGTTCAGTGCTTATGATCCTAGTCAACAAGCAGCATTTTAAGAGGACTAGACTACCAAGATGACGGGATGTAATGCAAAGTTATGGTTGAAATTTCTGCCCGAAGCTCACCGTAAGGTATATTTCATTGGGGCCCTGATCATATGATGGTGACGGTCGGCCTTCCTAATAGTTACCGTACTACCAAGAACTTAATCGAGATCTTTTGTTTGGACCACAATACTTTGGATACAATTCTGCAGGCTACAGTAGCTTTTCGTCTCTGCAAGTTACTTCGTGGATGTCAATTATATTCAACGTTAAGGGAGTTAGGATTAATTAAACTTATAAATGTGCGGAAAAATGTTGGAGATGTTCTGTAATTCATACAAGAGAATAACATGGCGATACAACAGAAATATTCTTCCTATTTTGTGGGTTGATGCCGAAACACAATTAATAATAACACTTGCGTCACAAAAGTACATGAGCTAATCAACCTTTTCAGTGAAGAATGTAGCTAAGTATTGACTTTCTTATCAAGTGTGGTGCTTAGGTGTCGTCTTCTTTATTTGACCATAGTTCAAATTTTCAAGATTCGTTCCCATTAGTCCTACTTTAAAACGGGTCATTATCCAATGAGGCCAACAATAAATAAAACTCTTCTAATGTGAAATATATTTTGGAAATTAACATACTGTTACAAATCTGTAAACTCGTTTTTCCTGCTATGTTAGTTTTGTGGTTGGAAAGAATATTTTACAGAGGTTCTTACTAGCTGCCGGGGGAAGGTCAAGCCAATGCCCCTGATCTTGGCGACCATTTGGTGACTTGGAGAGAAATTTGGCGACAAAATGAAGGTTCTCGAATATGCTTGAATTTTGATCCTATCTCTACTATGGAAGGAGTTATAAGGAACCTTCTATATAATTCTATATATAGAAGGTTCCTTATAACTCCGGTACTTATAAGGTTCCTTATACCTTCTCCTGTCGGAAAAGGTATAAGAATCCAAAGGTGCTGAGGCGAGGGAACGTCTTTGGAATGCATTTGGATGTGTTTAAACGTCTTTTGGAACTTTTTGGAGTCTTTTTCAAGTGTGTTTGAAGGTCTTTGAATCTCTTTGGAGTTTTTTCCACAGTGCGAGCTGGTAAGCTGATAGACGACGAACGGAATCGAAAGTTCTGCTTCTGTCGTTATTAGTGATTTGCTGTCTGTTTGTGTTGCTAATTTGTACAAGTGGCGTTTTTCTTGTCTCTGTACTTTATGTTTTCATGAATATTCGTTAATAAAGCACCATTCTCCATTATTCTGCTTGTTAGACTGTTTTCACCATACACTCACCGGATGATTTGCGTAACAATACATATGTATCAAGCATTAGATGAGCCTATTTTTTTCAGTCAGTATTGCGTCGTGCATTAGATTATACAATTTTTGATATAGAAAACTTTAATTAATCACTTGCAGCAACTAATTTAAAATTCACATGGTCAGACTTAAACCTCTGAGATATCCCTAGGTTATCTAAGGGATAAAATATAACAAAAGTGCCAAACTGAACACTTTTTCACGTACTTATGAGGTTGAAGAAATTTGCAGGTCAATGAGTTAAAAGTACTAGTGTCAGTGTATGTTTCGGTTTATGTTTTAGCTCCTAGTTAAAATTATAAGTTGTATTAAAATAGAAAATAATTCCATTTTTTTAAATCTGTGAATCCAGCACTTAATTTATTGTTCGCGTATAGATTTACACAAATACATTAGCAATTTCCTTCGGTCCGAAAAGGAATCCATTACAAAGCTTTGAGGACTTCTTTCTCAATTTTTTTGTATCCTGAATATGGAGTTATCCAGATTTTTTTCTCTCGAGAAAAAATACTTTCTGAGTAAATAATTTAAAAAAAATCTCCTTGACTTTGGAACCTCTAATCCGAAACCGATTATCATAACTTTAACGTTGGTAAAAGCACGCGAATGTTACATTTGAAGAAATAATAAAATTGGTTCGAGCTTCAGTCAAAAGCAATGTTACAAATAGTGTTTAAAACTAATTTTGAAAAATTTATTAAAATTAAAGAAAAAAAAATTGCATGTGAGCAAAACTGATGCCACTGAAAAGCTAATTTTTTGAATTTTAAAGAGGTGTAACAAAGGCTTCTATGTATAATATGCTCCAAAGTTATTGAGGAAAACCGTTAAAATTTCGATTAATTTTTAATTATTTAAAATCCAATTAAAATTTTGAAAAACCTCTCGTAGTCAGCACCCAAGAAGTAACTTCGTGTCAAATTTGGTAGCTGTAGTTCCAACGGTCTGTCCTGTAAAGCGTTGCACTCTGTGCAGAATTCGCGCGATTACATCTCGCATTTTACAGAAGCCAACCTAAAAACATTATCATGTTAGCAAACACAACGTTGATATGATATGGAAATATGGAGATTGAATGCTGTTTTCATCGCCTGAATACGATTCAAAATTGAGATGCTCGCTTGTCAGCTTACACCAGGCCCGCTAAGACGGTATCAAATACTGTGTACGGGGTCTGATACTAGTGATCTCTTAGATCACCGCAACCTCAACAAACGAAATGAATCTTCAACTTAAGAACCGTATATTTTTTTATCCGAATTAACAGAAAATATCAGTATACTTTTCCGTTATCTCGACAGAACCAGAATCCGCGGGAAATATGCCAACCTCGTTCCATAAGGACACCATCCGACTTCGCCGTAGATTTCGCGGTACAGATTTGATATACGACATCACTGGCGATAATTTTGTTTTGGCGACTTTTTTCAGCAGCTTTAATATAGGACCCCATTGGCGACTTAACGATACAATGTTCGGTTAGGCGACAAAAAGTCGCCAATACAAGATTATCGCCAGTGATGCTGTATACCAAAGCTGTTCCGATTTTGCTAAGCATCGCATAGATTTGGGCGGCTATCGCGAGAACGGAAAAGTGAAATTTTGTACCAATATTTAATTCTTGGCGATAGCTGCTGACGGATCATATATATATACCATAGCTGTTCCCTCACTTGTTTTTGGTGACAATCAAGACTATCTAATTTCCACCTACTCTTTCTTATTGCATTTGATGTTCTATTTAGTCAACATGTGATGATTTCTAAATCAGTTGTGGCGTTATACAAATACTAGAAAATCACCCGTCATGGTGTGACGGGTGCAAATTACCTCTTCATTTGAGAGATTTCCCGTCAAATCTGACGTGTTTAAATAGATATATATGAGAGAGAAATATTTAACATTGATTGAGAACAAATAAAATAAACATATATTTTACGACAAAAAAAAATATTTTTTATTTACATATTCCTTTATTCAAAAAACCTCTTGGTAAACAACATTCAGTGTGAAGTATTTTTCGTTGTTTAACAATGCTCCTTGTACTTCAGATGTCTTAATGTGTAAATTTTAACGTTGCCAAAAAATATTATCAAATTATATCTTCACGATTGCAATAAATAATTAAATGCTTCTTGGCGTCCAAACTATATCACGCGCATGATATACCACTGGCGTAATTTACTACTTTCTATTAAAAAACGGAAATTAATTTGAAATATAGGATTAATATATTTTAAAATTTCTCGGGAACTATTGATCATAGCGAGATAAATTTTATGCCAATCGATAGAAAATTTTATTTCACTATTTTAGAGCAATTAAATTTGAAATTAGAACGAAAATTACTGTTTTAAATTTAAAATTACTGAAATTCAGGTTCTCTAACAATGAAATAATGCTGTTTAACGTCTCGCAGAGCTATGGCGCGAGTTTTATTGTTGGTGACGTCAGAGCGTTACCGAAAGATCTGGTCTATTATATTATTAATACGCAGCCAAGTAGCTGCTGTTTGACTTTCTTTTACACCCAAAATTTTCAAAATTTCAAAGAATCTTTCCTTTATTCTAATTTTTCTTTTATTTGTATTGTGGTGAAAGAAATTCATAAAATTGTTCATAAATGTTCTTTATAACTTAGTTCAGTGGTTAAAATCTTTAAGCATTTTGGATTCAACTTTCCTCATAAAATGTAATCGTGACCTTTGATTGACATTTCGCCTCCTTCCAAGTGATTTTGGAATATTAAATATTTAAGAATCAAAATACTCTCTGCGTTAATTATGTAGGATAAAAGAACATTCAGACTTTTTGTTTTCAAACTCTTGCTTACTACAAATACTGGAAGTGAAATGTGTTAAGCTCTGGTAAAACTGATTTTCGAAATACTAGGTTTAGTTTGTTTTAGTTAGATCAGCGTCTTGTTTGGAAACTACACGAGGGCTATTTTGCGACTGACCTCGTAATTTTGAACCGTAATTTGATGACGAGGACGACATCACACCCGGCACCTCCTCTCCAAACTTCCGAACCACTCCATCGGGACGAAATGATGATTCGATTACATGATTCTAAGAACAGATCAGAACTAAAATATCAATAAATTTGTTATAATGTATATTTACCTATTTCTTAGAGTCATATTTTATTTTTGTATTTATCCTCTGACTGCTTATTCCGTGATTTCCACGTGCAGGAAGTAAGTCTATTTTGTGCTGCATCCTGCTATTTTCGGAAGCTAATGTGCTTACTTAGTGCTATTACAGAATTGAATAATATTATACTGATAAAGCTTTGCATATAAATAACAATTCGCTTGGTTCAACGGTATTGGCACATATTTACAAACGTCGCATATAAATAATGATTTAAAAAAAAATTGGCAGTTAGAGGGTTAACAAAATATATTTTTTCTTATTTTCATTTCAATAACTAATTTTTAATTTTTTTGTATTTTTATCATGAATTTGTAAACCTCGTTTATCATTGCTCGCCCCTCTAAGAGATGCTTTGATTAATTTATTAGATAACCGCAAAGGAGTTACTCCCGTCCTGCCTAGGCATGCATTGCCGTTGAATAACCGGCGTCACGACAGCAGTCGGGAACTGAGGTCCTAGTAGCCATCACCGACCACGCCCCAACCCCTCCCAAAGGAAGTACGCCCCGTCATCCGAGAGGAGGTGACTGAACTCCACACCATCACTATACCACACAGGAGAAATGAGAACCCTTTTACTTATCCGGCGGCTACTCATCTATGAACTCGTGGTGCCCCGGAGGACTAATTTATTAGATAATGTTCGTATAATATGGTCGAAGTTCGAGGAAAATTCATCCAGCTTTTCGGGAGATATTCGAAAAAAAAATGCTCAAATTTTTATTTTAAATTATTACTTTAAATGCCATCTGCTGTCTCCAGATGGCGTTTGCGCACCTATGTTCCTATGTGATTTTGGATGCTTATCGCATGCCTGACCTACCCTTAAAGTTTGGCCACGTTTTTATTTATTCACCCTGTATTTCTTAATGGATAAGATTGCCTTCTTTATTTCTTTTGTCAATAAAACAAGTTTTCAATAAAGCAAGATATAAAAGCTCGTATATCTGATCTTTCATGTTACTTATACGGCACCCAACATTTATATCAAACTTTAGGGCTTAATATAGCAATAGGAAGAGGTCCATAACACATGCTTAATTCTCTTCACTGTACTACGAAACTAAACTCAAATCATGCCCATATGGTGTAAGATTACGAGAAAGTCTTTTTTTCTTTTCTTTTTTTTACGCTTAACTATACATATTAAGATTTTGATGTGCTTTTTATTTTTGTGTTTATCTAGTGCTTGTGTGTGTTTAACTTTCTGACCCTTGCTTTTTTAATGGTTTTTTGATTTAATGTTCTAAATTTTTTTAAAAAATTGTGTGATTTCTTTATAATTTAAAAGTGACTTCATGCAACATGGACTTTTGGAACCTCATTGTGTTTTTAGTGCTTTTGAAACTGCGTGTTTTCATTTTAAAACATTTATGTGCTTACATTTTCTTAATTAATGTGGTTTTGAGTTTTGAACTGTTGTATTCTCTGCAGTTGCTTTTTTCCTTTGTGTTTTAATTCACTTTGTGTCTTGTATTCTTTGTATGTTTTTGATCATGCACTCTGTAAATGGAGTCATCTCTGCAGAGTGCTTTCTTTGAATAAACAAATAAATAAATAAAGTCGAGGGGAGAACATTCTCGGTGGAACCAAAAGAAATAAAACGAATAAGACAATAAATGCTTCGAACAGTAAAGCAGAACAACTTCGACTAAATTAAACGCCCTGCTTATATCGCCATTTCCCTCCCTAAGCAATTCTACTGTCTTATTTTTTTTAAAAAAGATACATTTTTTGCAACGTTTTAGCGTTGTCAAGTTTTGTCACTGTGCCTTTTAACGCATTTTTCTTCCGAAGCCCTGATAAGAGAAAAAATAAATTAGCTGTATCATCGCATGCTTTATCCTGAAATGAGTAGATACTTTCCACCAAAATGGCCGGACGCAGCAAAAGTTAAGAGTTAATTTTCGATGGCTATCATAAAATTTTGCTTCTCATAATTATGGCCGAATTTCCCCCTCTGACGTAAAATGACATTCAGGGGAATTTTATGGATGCGAATAATGAATGCCAGCAGCCATATAACGAACCGAAGAGGTGAAGATACAATGAAACAGACGCTGTTAGGATTTTTTTTGCAGAGCGGTTAAAGCGAAAAGAATGAATTTAACGAGGCTTTATGAATGTTATCAGAGACAGAATTTGCAGTTTTTAAATGTTGTTTAAACAAGAGACTTCCTTTCAGTGAAAATGTAAAAGAACATTTATGTCACTCAGATGAAAAGAAACAGGTTGATGGTACAGCATTGCTGCTTGTCATTTCGTAATATTGTCTCATTCATTGCGTTGATGACATTTGAAATTGTTTTAAAACACTGTAGATATCGAAATCAATAAACACATTTAAGAATTACTGCACCAAAATCAATTTACTAATAAAATCTGTTTTCATACAAGCAGTGATTTTTTCATACAATTCACACATTTTCATTGAGCAAATTTTACTTTCTTGTATGTGAAATATAGAAAGAAAAAAATATTATAATGCCAAAAAATTCGACCTTAATATTTTGTTGAATCGCTACATTTTGGAAATTATGTCTGTCTAGGCCGGCGCTAGTTTCGGTTTTCGGTGTGGATCTCCGACTTTGTGGGAGTATCTTGGTTGCTTAATCCACTTCGTACCCAAACGGATGAGATAACTCCTGCAATTATGAGTACGGGGTAGCATTATGTCTATGAATGCGGTAACTTCGACGCGATGCGAGTTAGACGAATGGAATTTGGCATGTAGTTTTTACATAAAAATTATAGATTTATATCAAATTTTGGGCTGAATCCTTCAGCGGGAAGGTTGTCCGTCTGTGTGCATGTGAACACAATAACTCAAAGACGTAATGGGCTTGTTGGATGAAATTTGGGATCTCGTTTCATCACTAGGAATATAGATTTGCTTCAATTTTTGAATCAAATCCGTCAACTCATTGACTACCAATCGGTCTGCCTTTTTTTATGTGTGAGAACGCGATAGCTCAGAAACACAATAAACCAGAATGACGAATTTCAGTATGTGATCTTTACAGTAAAATGATAGATTTGTGTTAAATTTTGGATCAGATCTACCAAAGAATAGATTGTCTGTCTGTTTGACTGTCTATGTGTATGTGAACGCGATAAATGAAAAACGCAGCAAGGTAGATGAATGAAATGTGATATGCGCTCTTTCCATTTAAGTCGTGGTATGTGCAAAATTTTAGAACCAATCGGTGAAGAGGTCCAAAATGCATACCCGATTCTCTTCTCAATAACACGAAGCTAAACACAAAATGCACCGTATTGAGAGAGTAGAACACTCTGTTTCCGATTTTGCTTCAAGAATATAATAAGACGCCACACAATTCACTTAGCTTTCTTTGTAATCTTAGTGTAATTCATTATTTTGAAATAAGATACTATTTTATGTCGTTTTCTAAATTTGATGTTATTATTAGGAGGTTACATTGGATTGCAAAGGTTAATTTTCGTAATGCTGAAGCAGATTTGATTGCTAATTCGAACAACAATTTTTACTGAAGAATCGAACCTGCTTTAGTAGACCAAAGACCGCTATTTCTTAAATACTTTTTTCCCCTCCAAATGTATCAGGTGGTAAGTTCTCGGCGAAGGGGATACTTCCTGGCGAGGATGCGAGAGAGATATTTACATGACTGAGATCCTTCTCATGCAGCGTCACAGTAGGAAGACATGCAGTTAATTGACTAATTGTATTCCTGCATTTACCGCATTAGTCAGTAGAGTCACAGTAGGGAGACATGCGGTTAATTGACTAGATGTATTCCTTCTTATCGGAAACGTATTGCATGGACTTCTCCTTAATAAAGCCGGTTTCATAGGTGGATCATTGGCATATGCTGTTTTATTTACCTGGGTTTCCATAGTTCTGCCATGCGACTGTTTGGCTGGACTGTTTATTTATTTTTGTTGTTAGCTCCATATGATTGTTGTTAGTCTCCATATGATTTGAATGTTGGAGCCTCTGCAGATTTTAAGTGCATGACATTTACACAATATGAGCATCCAAATGAGTATGCTTCTCTGCTGCTGTTTACTACATCCAGTCAAAAAGCATATCGTTCACCTAGAAGAAGACTGTGGCAATACGAAAAATTGGAATTTTGCAGGAGAAGCGTTGGACGCTTGCCTATTTAGGCCTGTTTCCTGCAAGATAACAAGGTGCTGGATGCATTGCTCTCTCCCGTGGTAGTTTGGTATTTGTGCACAATTTGAAGTGAATCATGTGAAGATATCATAGATTCCTTGAAACTGTGCACAACTGATTGCCGAGAGTGGATGTAGCTTACTTATCGTAAATAGGGATGCTATCATCCCTATTTATGAAAAGCTACAATTTCTTAGATCTCTTGAAACATTGGCTCATAGAAAATGTTTTCTATGATATTTCATATACTAAAGAAAAGAAACAATACTGATAAAAACAAAAAACGAAAGACTGTCTTTAACATATATTTTTATTTTCTCGTATACAAAGTATAATACATAGAGAAAGTATTGTAATCTTCAAAAAATACTACCTCGAGACTTTGAAGAATTTTCACATTTTAGACCTCCCTAAGTTTGGAAAACCATTTCTTGAATTATGAATGTCTGTCTGTGAATACGACAAAAAAAGCAACGCAACAGGCTAACGAATTAAATTTGGCATGCGGTTTTTTTTCACCAAAATAGCAAATCTGTATATAATTTTAGAAGAAATTCGCAAGCGGGGAGTCTATCCGTCCATGTGTACGTGAATGCGATAACTCAAAAACTCATTCATCATGCAGTTTCATTATCGGCATTGAAGAGAATCGGAATTGTTTAGATCAAATTCGAACTAATCCATCCACGAGTTGACTATCTGTTAGTCTTTTTGTTTATGTGACCACAATAACTCAAAAATGCATCAAGCTAGGTGAGCGATATTTAGTATGTGGTCTAGACATCAAAATTGCAGATCTCCATCAAATTTTGGGCTGAGTCGGTAAAAGGACAGATTATAAATGCATACTCGATTTTCTTCTCTATACTACAAAGCTAAACACAAAACGCACCATAATGTGTAAGCACACGAGAAAATCAAGGGGAGAAAGCTCCCTGTGTTTGTATCTCATAATGGCATAGCAATGGGAGAGTCATTTTTTGGAAGACATCATTCCAGAAAGCTTGGAGTTGTCTACTTTTCATGATCTCAGTTGATTTAACAAATGGTCAAGTTCAAATACAGGGTAATTATAAAATATCATCGGGTTTTGATATGATATAAGTTTAAAAATATTAATCACAATCTTCAATGCAAATTGGGGGGGGGGAAGAAGCAAATGTTAACTTTTTCTTTCTGTTTAGTTCCATTGTTCCAAGTGAGCCCCACACACATAGAGCACAAACTTATTCTCGAGTTAAGCAATAAAAGGAAAGAAGAGGTTTATTTTCTTTTCAGCAGATTTCAAAGTGCGACGAACGAGCAAAATGACTTTAGTGTTTTCAAAAATGCGAAATCTTCATCGCTCGTTTCAGTGCAGCAAGGAATCCGAAAAAAATATGGAATAGATAAGCGAGGCCACCAGAACATTCTGCAATGGTTTCTCCAATTCAAAGGCACTGGTTGTTTGTAAAAGAGAGAACAACCTATAAGACTAAGTGTTTTACTAGATGCAGTGTATAGAGTTGGGGTCTGTTACGGGCAGAGTCCACAGAAATCAATATATCGCGCTAACGGAGAACTGAATATTCCACAACCAACTGTTTGGAAGATTTTATATCACCTATTACGTCTGAAAGCATAGCGTATACAGTTACTACAACAAATGAAGCCCTGGGACAATTGGGTGTGGAGAATCAGATTACCGACAGATAGTGTAATGTATTTCAGCATAGCATGAAGAATCGTGGAGCCTTCTTCATAAAAAAATAATATGTTTATTTGACGTCTTCCACAGCACAAACATGTGAAACAAACACATACACTTACATCACTAATGTTACATCACTCACTGACTGACGTCGAATTCCATGTTCAATCATAATTATTCTTCTCCGTTGCTAGGCAACTTTAGCAAAAGACAAATATATATCGCTGCCACTCTATTTTTATAACCTTTAGAAAAGAATTAATGCCAAACGATTTTTTTAATTAATTTCTTTTACAGCCAAACGATATTTTTAAATTAATTTATTTTCTTTAAATATTTTAATAATTCTACAAATATATATTTTTTTATTCGTTACGAATATTACAATATGCATCGCGTGATGAAAGGAGGAAATATAGGACATTCGTATCTCTTCAAGAAGAAAATGGAATTATTTTTGTTTTCATGAAGTGTTGTTTATTTTCATAGTTGCGATACGTTTTGAAATGAGTGAGTTCAAACCCGATGATTATTTTGTAATTTTGAATTTGTTGAATTTGTTTGAATTGTAATTTTGACCCTGTATTATAAAAAATTATCAAGACTTTAATCCACGATGATTCACGTGAATTAGATAAGGATTAAAAGTCATTGTCGGTATCTTTCTTTCGAATAGTCGCTTTTGAAAAAATGTTGTCTTATTTTGAAATAGTTCATTTTCATTAGCAGTTTTTTTGCATAAGAATGAGCGCAAACACAAAATAATTAGTGACAACGTACCACTACCTTACAGCTGATAAGGCGCGATTCTAAAATAAGGTGTTTTAAATAAGTCGCGTCGTGTGCTCTTCCTTGAATGGAAACTACTGCAGAGGCAGCATCGCCCTAACTCTGCCAGACGAGCTTTCTGAAGGCATTTAATAACGCACTCATCATAATGGGGTGGCTTCGACAAGCTCGATAAGAATGGGAGAATTGAGACAGGGGGGAGGGGCAGAACAGTTTTCGAGTAGAATGTCATATTTCACCCGACAATCGTGCCTCTCTTAAAAGCAGAACGGCGAAGGAAAGGCTGCACATGCGCGCACGAGAAAATCCGCTCGAGAAGAGCAAACGCTGTCAAAAGCCTTCTTACAGTGGCGTTACTGGACTTGATGAAGCCGCAGAGTCATTCCTTAGTAATTTCCTTTCGGTTAGTGCATTGACGGTTCAATTAAGATGGCTTGTTTCGTCCAGGAAGGCCCAGAAAGAGGCATTTTGTCTTTAAATCTGAACGATGACGTAAATGGTATTTAGTTGAGAGACGCTTTAGGTCGTGTTTTTGCACTCGCAGTTTCGGTATTGGTGTTTTTTTCAATTTCTTCTATACGAAGTATATAAAGATAAAGTATTGTAATCGTCAAGACATTTGACACCGAGATTTTGATGCATCTGCGCGTTTCAGACATCGCTGAGTCCGAAAAAACTATTTTTGGATTTATGTCTTGTCTGTCGGTCGGTGGGACATAAAAACGCAATGATCTTTTTAGATGAAATTTGGTATGCGGTTTTATCTCCCAAACTGCAGATTTCTGTCAGATTTTGGACGAAACCAGCCCACAGTAAGTATTTCTGCCCGTCCGTCAGTGAACTTGAGAAGATGATAACTCAAAAACGCGAAGAGCCAGATAAATTAAATTTGGCAGGCAGTTTTATCCTTAAAATTGTTGATCTGTGTCAAAATTTATTTGAACGGAATCCGCCAAAAGGTTGATTGTCTGTCTGTCTATTCGTGCATACTTGAAAGCGAGAACTTAAAAGCGTAACAAGTCACATAAATGAAATTAGGTGTGTAGTCTTGACATACAAATAACAGACTGGCGTTAAATTTGGAGTTCCATCGGACGAAGGGAAGATGCACAAAATGCATACTCACTTTTTTCACCATGCAACGAAACTAAATACAAATCTTTCCATATTGCATAAGCACAAGAGAATGTTGAGGATAGGACACTCCTGATGCTTCAGGTCGCTTTCGAAGTATAAAATCTGTGGAGAAGTAACTCTGGAGAGTCCTTTTTTCTGATTTACATAGCATGTTTGAACTGAAATTTTGCCTGCTTACAGGACGACTCAAAATCACCCGTACAAATTCTGAGGAAAAATAGAGATCACTCAATCAAATCATAAGCAAAAGCTCTTATATCTTTAGAGATTTAGTAAGATTAAAAAATGATGGGCAGTCTTAATCGTAAATCATCAGTTTAATGGATCGTTATAGCCACTTTCAGAGCAGGTGTTCGGTGTTCCAATCATTATTGATAATGCCCATTTGACATCTAAATCTATTACTAAGCGTGCTCTTTCCAGTATACTCGTCATTTCATGTACATCACTTCCAGTGATTGTGATTACTGGGATGAAGTCCGTTTCTAAGCTTAGTAGAGGTTTCATTATGCTTTCGATAATGTTATAGAGTGATCAGCTTTATATTGAGTGATACGACAGCCTATGTAAGATTTATCTCCTCTGAAGTTCTATCATTTCATTATTTATCCATTTATTCCTTTCTAGCAAATTAATGAGGAATTTTTTTGTCATATTTTTTTATATGAATAGGGCTGTAATTGTGCTATTCTCTTCAAAATTTGTATGTGATTTTGAATAATCAATGGTAACTCAACAGCCCTAACGGAACTTTTTGACATTGGTCATGAGCCGTAACGGGTCGATTCATGTTCACGTCATAGGCGTCAAATGCGCTGCGCCAGTTTAATTTTTGAATCTGCTGCTATCTTACAGGAGGAAAAGGGTTTATTGAGAAAACATGCAGTTGAATGGCATGATGAGTTAAGTTTGTTATTTGTCGTCACGTGAATTGAGCGGACAACGGAGTTAGTTTTACGGTGTTCTGCTGATTCAGTGAGAACCGTGCACCACCGCATCAGGATTACTGATTTTATGTTTATATAAGAAAGAGAAAAAAAGGAATTTAATTTTTCTAGGAGGGACAGTTCTATGATGGACGTAAGAAGAGTTATGGCCAATTGAATTTTTTTGCCAACAAATGCAAAAGTGAAGGTTTCAAATTAGTGAAAGGAAAGGGTCCGTGCCATGATGCCAGAAGCGTTCTTTAATCGAGGAAGAAATATATGGACTAATGGAAATAATCAGGAGTTCACGAAAACGATCGCGACGTTTTGAGTATTTTAGGATATGGACGAGTTTTTTTTGTTTATTGTGGATTTACAGAACTTCCTTACCCAGGATCCACTTTCGTTTTCTGGTAACCCTCCGATTTAAGCAATCGCCAAATCAATTTGGATACTGTATCAAAATTTAAACGACAGTGATTATCTAAATCGTTTGGTTAAAAATTTGACCTCCAAACAAACCTTAGAAGTCGCCAAAAAAGGAGCGATAACGAAAAATATGGCAGCCTTTCCACAAAATGAGGCTCTTATTTTATTAAATATTGAAAGCTACGTCAATAGGAACATCAAATTTAATATTTTAAAAGCATCCTTAAGCCATAAAAAAAATCTATTTTAAACATTATGAAAAAAAACTCTATTGTAAACATTAATGAAATTTTGAAGATTTCCATTGACATAGCATTAACACCGGAAGTCGGTGGTTATAGCGGAAGTCCTACTTTAATACAATAAACAAAACAGAAAACTCGTCCATATGTAATGTCAGATAATAGGTGCATTTATTTTTGTCATATAACTGTGACTTCACGTGAAATGGTTACATGGCTATGTTTAGTTTAAATTAAATATTTTTTTAAAAACTACACGAGAGCTATTCAGTACAGGCTTCAAAATTTTGAACCACGATCAGATGAGTTAGGCTTATATCGACGACCCTACATTACCCCAAATAAACAAAACAGAAAAATCGTCCATAATTTAGATGAATTAAATAGGTCGCTCAGATTTGGAACTGAGATAAGAGTCGCATGTTTTGTCTTAACTGATGAATTGATCCTATTGTGTTCTACCTCTTATTAGGCCTATTTGAGAAAGAAAAAAAAGTGTGTCTTTCTCTTCTTGAAAGAACAAATAATTATAGGGATCTGGTAACAACATTATGTTAACACATAATAAAAAAAATTATTATTTTTGGACCACATTAAATTAGATTAAAAATGCGCGAAAAACTTTGTATTTAAAAGCACCAAAAGTAATTGAGTAAATAACTGCAAAAAACTCTGACTATGGTTCAGTACTTTTTTAAGCTTTGTATCTTTTGATCATTTGGAACAATAATTGTTAGATACCTCATTTAACAAAAATTAAGGATGAATAAGCAAGACTTAACTGGAGGAAACTGAAGAGGAAAATTATTTTTATTACATCTGCTAATTAAAAACAAAAAAATAATTAATTGAAATGATGGGCATATATTGTTTCAGCGGTATATTCTTTCAAATTAAATCATCATAAAGTAAGAATTTTGTGGAAAAAGTAATGCCATTGTTATAAACATAATTTAGTTTTGTTTCAATAGTCTTCGTTATAATTTACAAGTAATGATTAAGTAACGAGGAATATAGATCGCCAAATTTCTGCAGCGAATGTTTGTTGAGTTCAAAGATAACTGAAAATTTTTGCTACAAATAAATATATTTTGCCATCTATGGGAAAAACTAAGCGAAATTGTTTCTCGATTTTAGAGTAAATATTAATAATAATGCGTTTTTATTTCGGTTGTTTTTAATCGGGCATTTTTTTTTTTGCATTTTGCCTTTAAAACATGTATTTTGCAGGATCAACATTGTATATTTTTTGAGTTCGAGACTTTTTATTACTTTCAAGAATAAGATGAAGAAATTGCTATTATCAGAATTGTGTGTTATTGTAGCGAAAATATTATTATTGTCAAAAAATTCGATATCAAAATTACGATGAAAACTGATGTTTCAGACAACCCTATTTAGAAAAAACCCCATTTTTAAAAATTAGGTTTGTTTTACTGTCCATGTATATGAACAAGGAAGCTCAGAATCTCAGCGAGATGGATGAAATTTGGCATGTGGCCCTTATCCTAAAAAAGTAGTACTGTATCAAAATCTGCTTCAAGTCCTTCGATGAAAAGAGGTACTTTAGCTAAATATATGCTTGATTTTCTATATTATTCTTGGCTTACTAAGAAACTACTGAAAGAGAGACCTATTTACAAAGAATAATTTTTTCATCAGCATTGCCATGCATGTTGAATCAAAATATTATACAAATTTTTAACAGTTGTATTTGCTTATGTACGCATTACCGCTGTTCATAGAGAAAATATTAATTCAATAGATGTATGAAGACAATTAGATTAGATTAATTTAAGCCATAGAACCAAATTAATAGTTCCTAAAACGTAGCACAGGACTTTTACCTTCTCTTTTAACCTACCGTTTTTTACCGTAGTTGCATTCGTTTATGTGCGCATTACCGCTGTTTAGAGAGAAAATATTAATTCAATCGATACATGGCAATTCATTGACAGCAATTGGATTAGATTAATTTAAGACCTACAACCAAATTAATAGTTCTTAAAATGTAGCAAAGGAGTTTTTGCTTTTGCCTTTCCTTTCTAACTTCAGAATTTTACGTTTTATTTACCATATATATATATATATATATATATATATATATATAATATAAATCCAAATATAACTTGTATATAATAATACAGAAATAAAGTAAACAAAACATATCAAGAATCAAATTCTATGCCAAAAAGTCATTATTTGAACAATACATCAATTTTAAATAAAATCTAAAATATTGAAAATACTAAAGATACCATGAACAAAAAATCAAATTTAAGAATTTATATGTCAACAAGTAAAAAAAACTCTGTTGTTATTAAAAGTATTGAAATAGGCAAACCAAGTAAATGGAGTTTTCAACAATTAATATAGCAGCTTGACTGTGGACAAGCTTTAGCCAGGCTAAATTAATTTTGCTGTACAAACCATCCCTGTTACTATTGTTGTTGAAAAAACAAACAGGTTAATTTACTCTAAAATGCAAGAATTTAGAAAGAAAAGTCTTATACTAACCCTAACAATAAAACACAACTGTATAGAAACGACTAAAATTCAGGATAAAAATATATAATAACATTATATTGCACTATGATATTGCACTAAAGACAGTAAATATATAATTCAGTAAAATACCCATACTTTTCATTAAACATTAACTAATCATTGTCTCCTCTTATACTTACTTATGTCTGTGTGTGAACACAATAACGCTAAAATGCAACATGCGAGACGGATGAAATTTTGTATGCTGTATTTACACTAAAATGGTAGATTTTTAAAATCATATTTTGGACGAAATCTACATATGGGAAACCTGTATGTCCGTCCACATGCATATGAACACAATAATTCCAAAACGTAATGAGCCAGATGGATAAAATTTGGCATATGATGTTATTAATTGGCTTGCATATTTGTATCAAATTTTGTTTCAAGTCCGTCAGTCGGCTGACGTTCTGTGTCGATCTGCCTGCTCATGTGGTTTTTTTGGGGATTCTCTTGAGATAAAACTCCTTGTGCACCAACAAGTACAACATAAGACTTACAGAAGTAACAAAAATACTCAATAAACGGTCAAAGGAAATGATACAAATGCAAATTCCATAAAGAATCCACATACTTCTGTAAGCCTTGTGTTGTACTTTTTGGTGCACCAGGAGTTTTATCTCCAGAGAATGCAAAAATAAAAAAAAATGTATCTTGTAATCTTGTGTATTTGAACGTGATAAGTCAAAAAGGCCACAATCTAGATGGGTGAATTTTAGTGTATGATCTTTACTCCAAAACTGTAGACGTGTACCTAATTCTGGGATTAAATACGTCAATTCAATTTTCTCACTATACTGCAAAGCTAAGCACAAATTGCGTCTGTATAAAGGAAAGTCGGAGTGACCATACCCACCTCTGATTGTTAATAGTATTTAGATGCGGTTTCAGGGGTTTTATTTCTTACAGAGACTTACAGCATATAAACGGCATCCTGATGTAGGAGTATACGAAAATGTAGAGGAGAAAAGACTCTCGACATTTTTTTGCAGACTATAATCTCAGTAATTAATCTCGTGTACTACCATTTCCTTACTCACGAAATAATATCTGTAGAATTTAAGCCCGATTTGCTTTCTGTTCAGGTTAAATGCTAAATATCAATGTTGTGCTTTAAGACCTTGTGAACCAATAATAACAGTATAAAAATAGAATGATACGTAAATAAATCAAAACAAAGAAACAAACATAAAATGTCGATATTATTCAATGCACCAGCTCGATCGAAAAAAGTTTTTTCAAACCGAAAAACTGGATATTTTAAGTGTCTGAATGAATTTCTAAATTTTAAATTGTTTTGGCTTTCTTTCGTAACCAGAAAATAAAAGTACTCTTGTTTTCATAATTTTAAGAATTCATTAGCCCTTCTAGAAACATTCATTTCTACTTCCTAATATATGAGGCAAGCAAAGAAAAAGTCGTGCAGTCGTCAAAAAATTCTATTTCAGAGATTTTCATGAGTCTCTATACTTTAGATTCCGTTATGAGTCTGAAAAAACCGTTCTTTGAATCAAGTCTGTCTCTCTGTAAACAAGATAACTCAAAAACGCGAAGCGTTAGATAAATAAAATTTAGCATATGACTTTAATACTAGAACTGTAGATCCGTGTTCAAATTTTGGTCCAAAGCCGTGAGCGCTTTCATTGTCTGTAAATTTGTTGATGCGTACGTGTGTGAAAGCGGTAACTCAAAATTGCAACAACCTACATAGATGGAATTCGACAGATTGTCTTGATATTAAAATAGCAATTCTTTATCAAATTTTGGACCCAATCAGTCCAAGAGAAGATGTTCAAAAATCCATACTTTGTTTTATTCACTGTACTACAAAGCTGAACCTAAAACATACTACAGTAGTCACCGCTTATTGTGATGATCACGGATGTAACGATCCATCGGTTGTACTGATCAAAATAGCGTGGAAGGGATCTCCCACATCTTAAAGCATTGAAAATTCGCCGGTTCTAGTGATAAACAGTTAGCTTGTAGTGATCAGTTTCAATGAGATGACACCTCAGGATGTGAAGGCAATGACGAAGGGCCAGTAGAGAAACCACCATCAGATCAAGAAACTCTGCAAGCCCTTTGAACTTTAAGTAGATCGGTCCATTACACACACTGTGCTGAATCCTTTGATGAGCATTATTCTTATGAAAGGTTTATCCAACGAATGCTTGGAAACTCAAAAAAAAGTTTACTCTTGATAACTTTTTAGAGAAAGCTCTAAAACTTGAATAATGTATGTATTTTTTTCAATTTTGCTCGTTATATCGATTTTTTTAAAAATTAAAATAAATCAGTATTACTAACATTAATGTGTGACCTTGTTTTCCTGTTATCTTTGTCAGGTCCTCGCCTAAGGCCAAAATAAGGCGTTTTTCGCCCCCAATCATCATGAGTTACTTAGCAAGAGTAAATAGCGCCTTTTAACACCTTTAACACCACACAGTCTTCTCTAGAGCTCATGTGGCTCCTATCCGGGTCGGTATAAATGTAGGTGGACTTTATTGAGTTGAAAAAAAAATTACATCAAGAGAAGAATGACAATTGAAGAAATTACAAAGCTGGTGTTAACACATAGAATTGACAACAAAATAAAGGAATATATACAATATCTTGACTAACACGGTGTGAATGAAAGAAAAATGATAAATGTAGATGATGACGAACAACATGAGGAAGCTTACATCAATGCACAGGTTTTGAGTAACGTATTAGAGATGGTGAGCCATCGCGTGTTAATTGTGGAATACAAGGAATAGGAAGATTGTTGGAAATGGATGCAGTCACGTGGTTTGCGTACGTGTTCTCTGAGCTCAGATGTCAGAACCACGTGGTGTGCTGTAAAAGGATATTAATTATATTTGTTCCAGATTACAAGTGAGTCGAAGTTTGATGTTACTCTCGATCGGTTAGCTTCCAGGCTAACTGCCGAATTCATCATATTCATGGAATTTTCAGTCTAATTCTTGGTGTTGATCAGTTGGCTGCTTCCAGGCTGCAGCTGGATTCACGAAATTTACCCGAATTCTTGTAATACATTAATTACGGAATGTTTCTTCTTGTAATTATTAATCATGAAGTGTTTATCTTGGAATAACTTTGATTAATAAGTAGAAATTTAATCCTTATCGTTAAGTTTTTTTGTTGTCAATAAACTCTTTAAAAAGACAACTTGATTCGGAATTATTCATGGCACCTGGACTCGATTTATTAGTTAATTTTGATTAGACTTTTAGTTCTAGGAAGCAAAACCATAAATTTGCTTAATTCATAAAATTTACAAAGATTGCTATTAAAGGTTTATGAGAAAGTAAGGACTTAGTATATTCAGTGTTTTGAATGCAGGACAAGCTAGAGTTATTGTACAAAGGCAGGTGAGTACTTATTCCAGTCGCATTATGTTTTCATTGTCTATTATGAATTTAATCATGTTTATTATTCTTTTTCTTGAATTCGGATTCTCCAGGACTCCTTGGTACCACAGACTTTCCAGTGAAGTAGAAGGTTTCCTAATATGCCAAGCCGGAGCATGCTATTATTTTCACCCCTTCATCCTATTTGACTTTAAAAAAGTGGCATGAACGCACTAATGTTTTGTCCCCAAAGAGTACTCTCGAAGAGTGTCTCCCCGATCGCTAACCCTCTGATCTTTGCATACATACAAATTTGTGTTATTTTCAAGGGGACATAGTACCCAAAAAAATGGCCAAAGTATAAATTTTTATTTTATTGACTTATTTTGTTGATCTTATCTTTCTACTTAATGTATAAAAATAAAAATTTGTACCTTTAATATTATGGAAGATATAGTTTTTTATTTACGATAACCAATGATAATTACGCACAAATGATAACTTTAACTGGCTTTTTCTCCATGCCGGACTTTTCTTCACTTTCATGTTTTCAAAATGCTAAGGCTAAGGCTGTAACTAAAACAGGAAAAAAATCCTGTTTTAGTTATAGCTTTCAAATTTTTTGTACTTGATTATCGTCGTGCGTATGATAAAACTGTGCATGCAATAAGCATTCAGTTTCTTAGTTTTTTTATATACACGATATAAATTGAGGCAGTGCTAAATTTCCTCAGTTTTATCCAAATAAGACAGCAAAAAATCTATATTTAAGCGAATATTAGATGCACCTTAAAATCATAGTTTAGTGATAGTGCATAGTTTTGTGTAATATATTACAGTGAATCTTCAAATAAAATTTGAAGCAAAAGTATTCATATTTGAAAAAGTAGTAGGGAATTTTAAAAAATGAATTTTTCTTTAAAAAATGAATTTTTCTTTAAAAAATGAATTTTTCTTAAAAAAAAATTTTAAACTTCAAGTTAACAAGCAGATCAAAATTAATTTTTTCTCTTTAAGATGACTTTATATGATTGTTAAGTTTTAATAGTATGAAAAATTTTTCAATAAAACTTCAAATAAAAAAATTCAGAAAGTAATGTGTCCCCTTAAGACATTTTGGATGCAGTGATCATTAGGATGCAGTGATAACTTTTGCTTTGTTCCAAAGTGATCACAACAAGCGGCGTCCACTGCATGGACGAGTTTTCTGTTTTGTTCACTTACTTTAAAAACATTGACTTTATTTGCATTACTTTTGGATTTCCGCTTTGAAGAGTCCATTAACTCAGCATTGCACCGGAATTACGTAGTTACGGCATTTTAATGTAAATAAACAAAACAGAAAACGCGTCCATATTGCGCAAGTATAAGAGAATGCCGTTCGGAGTATTCTCGCGCTGGTATTTATTCAATATTCCTTACTGTAATAAAAAATACGAATATTATTGCGAAATATTAGGGAAATGTAATATTTCGATTTATGCAATGCAATATTACTCTTTATAAAACGGTAAAATGCATCTTTTTTACTATTTATAAAAAATATTTCCTAAATTTTCTAATTTAGAAATAAAGATTTACCAATATATTAAAGGTTTGAGTTAAAATGAGAATTTATATAGTGCAGAATTTTTTTATGAAAATTGTTTTCAGTTCATATGGGATAAAGGTAAAAATATTATTTTAGAATTTACTTAAAATTGTTGTAAAAAATGTGAATCTTTTAAATAAAATAACAGCAGTTTTGTTCTTAAAATTTCTTTTTAATTTTTTGCTTTTAAAACAAACATATATAATTGCATGTTTGGAAACAAGAATAAATAAAAATAAAACTAATAACGTAAATAAGTAATGAAGAGAAAAAATAGATGAATTTAAGAAAAATACCAAAAATGGAAAATTAATTTATTCCCCAATTAAGGATTATTGGCACGCAGACATTATTGTACTTTTGAACAAACCTTTTATGAATCAAACCCATACCGTCTCTGATGTTCCCCAATACGACTTTTCTCTCTTTCTTCGAAAATTCCGTATGATATAGCAATGAATCTTAGAATTTAATTGATTTTTGGAGTAAACCTACCTGATTATGTACGAAGCATAAAACTAGCTTTAGATTTGTGATAAATTTAATGATTTTAAAATCATTCAAATTTGGAATAGATTTCATTCATGCTGACATGCTGGCATAATGCTGGCCACACAATCATTACTGTAATTTTGAACACATTTTTTTATGAATCAAAACTGCACCGTTTCTGACGTTCTACATTACGACACTTTTCATCATCAGTGATCTCTTTCGAAATTCTGTACACTATAATAATGAATCTAGAATTAAACTTAGCTGATTGTGTATATAGTGTAAAGGTAACCTTAGTTTTAGTCATAAAATTAAATGACATTAGAATCATTCACATTTGGAATGGATTTCATTCATGCTGACCATCAAACGCACCAAGCCAGTTTAGGACGTGACGCACTTATAGTGAGAGGAGCCAATTTAATTTTAGAAGACATTGCGCATCTAGTAGGAGGGGAAAGGATGCGACGACACTGCAATATGATATTAGATATTATAATACCTTCGCAGTTGTGATTGTCTTGTGACAGTGACGTCACTTGAATTGACTCAATTTAAAGCTATGCATTTGAAGATTTATCATTTTGGAAATAAATGCTAGACTTTAAGTTTGGATATTGGAGGGATTACAGTTAAATAAAAGCACACATTTAGAGGATATGCAATATACATCATATATCAAAGAGAAGTTTTGGGCAAAAGCTCGTTTGAGTCTACCTTTAATTGATAGATCTTCCAAGATGTCACTCAAGAACAAAGTACTTTTATATAAATAAGTAATCAGGCCTGTTCTGATATACGGATCTCCTATTTAGGGGATGGCAGGCAAGGCTGACAGCAACAAGGTACAGGTAATTGAAAATAAAGTTGTCCGCATGCGGCTGCGTTCTCGTCTATCAGGAATTTGGTTATATGCTCTGATTTGAAAATATAGAAGATAGAAGACCACATCACGAAACTGGCTAGAAATCTATTTACAGGCCTTTTAGGTCATCCAAATCCACTCATTCGTTCTCAACCTCTATTGCTCACACAATTCTAAATACAGTTCCTCCTACGAAACTACAAAATGGTCCTAGGCCGCGGTGGCTTAATGGTAAGGTGTCGGCCTCAGGGCGGGAGGCTTCCACTGAAGATCCGTCGTGTATTGGACCTGTTTTATGTTAAATAATGCATAAGGGGTCAAACGTCTTCCCGCTGGTGTGGTGCGGAAGTTTCGAGAGAAGGCGCCAGTTCAGGTGTCATCCTCGTAATCTGACTGCGACTCAAAATTAAGAGGTCCGTCCCAAAATAGCTCTCGTGTTGCTTCAAAACGGGACGTTAATATAACTAAACTAACTACAAAATGGTCCTTTCCTCTGAAACCCTCATATCTGTTTCACAATGCTACCCGGACTTTCTTCCACGGCTATTAAAATTATGATCAAATCCACGTCACTCTCAAAAATTGTGTTTCTTTAAGATAGTTTATTTTTAAACGCTTTTACTAAGTTCGAAATCTTTCGTGTTTGTATGTACGCATGTAAGGTTGAAATTTTGTGATCGATTTTTCACTCACTTCTTAATGTAATAGAGTTCTGAAATTTTGTATATTTATTGGGTCTTGATGACAATTTTAATAATTTTAGAGCTCTCAATTATCAATTTTTTTAAAAAAAATTGCGAAATTGCATTTGCGCTCGGTAGGTTTCAGTGGCGCCATCTATAGTATTTTTGAGAACTAAAATACTTTATACAGCAATTTAAATGGTTCAATAAAAATAAAAATAAGTATGTCCTATTATAGATCTTCTTAAAGAAATTATTGCTGGAATTAAATAGAGCATAGGGTCCATTACGTAAATCATATAAGACCTTTTTCAATAAAATAATTGCTTTAGTTAGCTGATGTATAAAATATTTATAATACTGAATTATGACATAAATTAAAGACTAAAAACTAGAAAATAATAAATATAAAAAACTTTAAAAAAACGCTTTTGCCAATGCATTAAAAAAGAAAATAATAATTTTTCTCAAAAATCTGGAGGTCAAAACAAACATCGCAAAGGCGTGAGGCACTGAAAACAATAGGAGAAATGTATAAAACCACAATGATTATTATAAGAAACGAAATGTAATTAAACATTCATAATATGAAACATATTATAAGCATGATTACAATTCTAACTTACTTATAGCTTTTCTACCTGCGCCTCACGCTTTTACGATTTTTGTTTTGACCTTCAGATTTTTGAGAAAAATTATTATTTTCTTTTTTTAATGAATTGATAAAAGCGTTTTTTTAAAAGTTTTTTTTATATTTATTTTTTTTGTCTAGTGTCTTTTTTTTCTTGATTCATCTCAATTCCATTCTTGGTGTTTCCGATGTGTTTACCTACTTTGGTTAAAGTAGAGATTGAGACTGAGCAGAAGTACCTAGCACTGGTACTCAAGCACCCAAACCAGTCTTTGTCGCTACAGTGAAAAAAAAAAAATAGAATTTTAATGTATTTTCTACGGTAGTTGTTGAAAAATGGGCACTAATATAATCTGTTTTTCCTAAAGTTCGTTGACCTAAACGATTTATTTACTTATTAGCACTCCATATCAGCAGTTTCTTTGTCAGAAAATGGCAAACATGAACTCTGTCATAGTCCGTCTGAAAGGCACAAATGAATTCTTGATATACAAGACCAGGAAGAGGCCGAAGTTTACTTTTCTCTTCACATTGGGAATAGAATGTTTAATTTCGACCTGATTTTCGTCTCTGTTTCTTGAGTGAATGGATTTTTTGTTCTTTCTTTTCCCCCTTTTCTGAAGTTGAACGGGCGATCGACCTGGCCGCTCAGAGGGGTTTTGAGAGGCCGTTAAAAGAGGTTATATTAACATTATGTCCATAGGCCAAAAATTCCGGGCCAAACAAAAGTGGACGCTTAGAGAAGTTTGACTGTAAAAATGTTTTAAAATTTGTATAAGATTCCAAAGACAATTACCTAAGCTTTGTAAATCTTCAGTATGTGGCTCTTAGTCATCACCAGAGGCTAATCCAGTTAGCTGGCATGTGTTCATCAGCAGATCAAGAGTCGAGTTATACAGTTTTATACTTTTTCTACTTTTTTATCTAATCACGTGCGGTATGATGTTCCAATAAATGCGTTGGTTCTTTGATTTATCATTAGTTAGTTTTCCAGCTTAATTTTTAACTGCAGTTTCGTTTCAACTTCTGATTAGTTTCAGTTATTGTACTTAATGTACATAAAATGTTCTTCTTTGTTGAGTAGTAGCGTATATGCGCTCAGTTCATTACTCACATGTGGTAACTACAAATCGCGACTCCACTGATTCTTCCTTTTGGTTTCAAACAGCTCTCACATTGGTAACTTTTCTCATTTGGAGTTTAGGATCTTGATGTCCGCAGTGGACTCGTGCCTCTACACTTTTGCTACAAACTACTTAATGCAAAGGACAATTAATTTATAGAAGAATATTTTAAAATTCTGACATAATTTCAAATATATGTAGTCACTTCCGAGCATTAGGTCTGTTTCATTTATGTGTTTCTACTATATTTTATCTAAGATCTGACATAAGCACTCAGAAACTCCATTTCGATTTGAAATCTGAATTCTTAATCTGCTGCCTAAAAACCCCACTTTGAAGCTACATTTGAGTCTGTTGCTGACAAAATAGATTTAGTTTAGCTCAGTTACATTAACGTCACATTTTGTAGCTATATGATAGACATTTTGGGGCGGAATTCTTAATTTTGAATCGTACTCAGATTACGAAGATGATACCTGAGCCGGTACCTCCCCTGTCCTAACTTCCACACTACACCAACGGGAGGGCATTTGCATCTGGACGGATTTAACGTGCTCCAGGCCATTACACATGGTGGATATTCCGTGTAATTGCGTTTCGAAACCGCGATCCTCCGGCCATTACACATGGTGG
>BGPR01000869.1:34592-55789 GCA_013235015.1 Araneus ventricosus
ATCTCATATAGAGAAAGTTTATTTTTAAGCTGAAACATATTAAAAACATTTTTTACTGGAATACTCTAAAAATTAGTTTTATAATAGTATTATTTGCTTCAATCTATCATCGCAACACGAACCGAAACTCATAAACAGCCAATGAGATTGCAACTCGTGTGAGAGTGAGGAAAAAAGAAAAATATATGAAAAAGAGCATCTTTCTTTCATTCAGTTGGCTCCGTGCCAGCCAGGGCTGTGTTGACTTTCAGCCCATAATCCGTCTAAGCTAAAGGAAGAAAGAGGTGCTTTTTCACTCCGGGTTTTCTGTTCAGTGAACGGATTTCGGGGGGAGGGGGGAAAGGCATATTATTTTGCAATTCAGACCTGCGTCTCTCTTCGTTTGGATTCATTTTCTGCCCTTTTTCAATTTTTTATTACGTTTTTGCATCTTCGTAAATCATTGAACTCTGAGAGTAGAAAAATAAATAAATAAGAATCAAAACGAAAAATAAAAGTTTAAAGAATTATTTCAGAGGTGCTGCAGCTCTGCAGCTCTAATGGACGAGCCGCCACTGCGTAAACATACTGTATACAGTGGCATAGCGATGGGAGGTACACTCAGCCTTGAGGGGTAATCGCGTAAAGACAAATAGTGCATTTGTTCCACATTTTTAAAGCCAAATATGACGAAGGGAGGCAGAAAAAGATACTTTGCCCGGACCGCCTAAATTAATCCACAAATACAGCGTAACAAGACATGACTAGAATATTTCCACTTATTAAATCACTGAATGCGTAATTTTCGTCATCTCTACATGCATGTCGAATGTTTCTGGTATCAAGTGTCGAATACTCTTGATTCTTGAATTGTATGTCTGAGAGATACGAGGTTTAAGGAGTTTTAGCAACAAAGACTGTTATCCTCTAATTCAAAAAAAAAAAAAATAGTTATTCCAAAATTCGTTTCAATCTGTTTAAAAATTAAGTAAAATTGCCATTAGTAGATGGACTAGAAAAATTGCCGATCTAATTCGGTCGAGACAAAAAAAAGTCGTCCTCCAAGATGGGCGGCCATATTCTTTTTCACCGAATACTCATTTCTCTGTTTACACTTCAGACATTTTGTGAAGAAACTCAGTCTTAAATCATAACGAAAAAAATGGAAAGCGAAATAATTCGTAATAATATTTTTAGGTTCTTGAGCGGTAGACCTGACTTGGTTTAATACTCCTAAAATAACTTAATTATAAATTTTCTTTGTAAATAAGCGCAATAATTGGATAATTTAAATTCTTCTGCATTTTAAATATTTCATAAGTTGAGATAACTGCGGTCATCTTTGGAAAATTTTCTGTTTTCTTGCTTAACATTTTTCCTTTGAAAGCAAATGTTTATATGTAGATATTTTATTTTGAAACGAAATGTTTACATACAGATAAAACAGGATTCAATGCTAAAAAAGAAATAAAATGTTATAAACTGCATGCTATGATACTATATAGCTGACACATAATTTCTGACAGTAATATACAGTATGTTTGTTTATTGGAGAGCTAGAGAAGTTATTATTTCACATGTAGCCACCAAAACTGGTATTATTAGGCAAAAAGGACTCAAAGTTCTCCTATAAGAGCTATATTTTTATTTTATAATTGAATTTTTCAAATTTTCCTTAAATTTGAACTTGGTTCCAAGTTTTTTGAAAAAAACTCTTTTAAATAATTCCCCGGAACGCAATGGAAAGAATTTCATATCATGAACGAATCAGAAAGATATATTTTCAATAATACTAGTTTTAAAAGCCGCCTAATGTTTTCAATTTTAGTTGTGTATAAAATTAAAACTTGTAACAACAGTTTTTTTTGCCATAGTAAAATTCAAACGATTTTAATTATTTTGTCAGTTTCTCGTATCACATTATTTTTTATCAGTGTTGCGTTTAAAATTTAATAGAGTTTTAAACATCGATTTAAAATTCCAATTTAATTCTGGAATTCATTGAAATTCTTGTAGGAAGATAACGTGTATATGCGGGTTTACAGGTTTGTTTATTTTGGATTTACAGACCGTTTTCTGGTAACCCTCCGAATTAAGCAATCGCCAAATCCACTTGAATACTGTATCAAGCGCCAATTTCGGCTCAGTTCTTTCTTTAGTACACAAAGCGTTGAATACTGTATTATTTGAGTATGCATAATCCGTATTATTTAAATCGGTTTAAAACAAAAAGTTCTTTAAACGGTAAACTTCAAAGGAAACGATTGTAATTCGTTAAATCGTTTGGTTAAAAATTTAACCGCCAATGATTATCTAGATCTTATAGTTAAAAATGTAACCGCCAAACAAGAACATAGAATTCGCCAAAAAAAGCGATAACGATAAATTCTACCAGACTTTTCACAAAATTAGGCTCTCATTTTAAGTGAACATTTAGAGCAACATGAAATTTAATATTTTAAAGGTATCCTTAAGCCATAACATTAGAAAACTAATCATTAATTAACTTTGAAGATTCCCCGTTGACTTAGCATTACCACCGGAAGTCGGCTGAAGTCCAGCTTTAATGCAAATAAACAAAACAGAAAACCCGTCCATACATGGCGAGAACATTTTACAATTTATTGTGATGTAACTTGAATGAATTCCATTAGCTGCATGTATGTTGACAAATAATTTGGATACTGAATAAAACAATGAGAAATTAAAAATATTTTATAGTGTTTGTAGTTTAATACACAATAACACGATATTAAAAGTATTAGGAGAATGAATTAATGAATAGTTTGTAATTTTAGAATATATATAGACAGTTAATGATTTTAGAATGTATTTTATGTATAAAAACTTTTAAAATTATAGATTGATGTATTAATTATTTAGTTTTTTAGCTAGTGGCAATACTTATCTATTCATTTTGTTTCATTTTTGCTATGCTAATAAAACGGAGTATTTTAATAAATTCTAATTTCAAATTAGAATTTCATGGAATATTTTGGGAATACGAAAAGATAATAGTAGAATTCTCTGCCATTAAATAGGACAGAATCTTTCCTTCCAGAAACCTGGATTTTCTGAGGTGGGCGAATTTTTTGCTCCGTTTATCTATTGAGTCGAATTTCAGAGCAGACATTTTTGTTATATGTTCTCTTGACTTATATAGCACATGATTAATTTTCTTTATTTTAATGCGCTTTTGAGCTTGCAATTAGTTTGGATGAAACATTAAGTACAGTATCTCATTCCTTTAAATAAGTTCCAGATACTCAAAAATAAGAATTTTTTAAAATTTCATTTAACCTATTTATTTTAGAAAAAAATATAGTTTGATAAAAATAATAAAATTGCTGCTTGAAGTTTTCAGATAATTTGCAAATGATAACGTAAGAATAATTTTATTTTGCTTAACAAAGACATTTTAAAAGGAATGAAATAATAAATGATAAATATGATTAAATTGCTGTTTGAAATATTTTAATTCGCAGACGATACTAATTTAATATCTACAAATGAATTTTTTTAATCACTGTGATAGTTAGAAGAATTTTTTAAAAATGCGTGTGCCCTATGTTTCAGATGTCTTGCAAAGCACTGCAGTTTTGCTTAGGATGGGAAAAACCTACCGTTTTTTTTGTTTCGGTTAACCAGTTTTTTTTGTCTCGGTTAACCGGTTTTTTTTCTGTTATTTTTTGTCCCGGTTATAACAGGTTATTTTATTAAAATCCAATAACCGGGTAAAAAAACCGGATCTGAAGATAGGCTCGATTTTAGGTTCGATTAGACTAAAATTTACCAAGTTATGAAGCTTTGAATTTCATCATCTAAGGCCAATCAACGACAATCGCTTCCTCGATCCGTCTGTTGGTTGGGCGGATTACTGAAAGAGTCTTTATAAACAGATAAATATTGGCCAATGGATTGATTTCCTGTGAAAACAATATCAATAAAATTTTTGTTTAAAACGGGGTTTGTTTTTCTATACCCCCCCCCCCCCCGAAAACCGGTTATTTTGAGTGGTTATAACCGCCAGGTTAAACCGGAAACGAAAAAAACCCTGAAGAACCGAAAACCGGTTATTTTCGCAATAATCGCCATCCCTAGTTTTGCTCCAACCAGAAGTAAATATTCTTAGTGAATTTTATAGGACTCTCGTTTGAATAAAAAAATTAATAAAAAATCTATATACATCCAACAGTAAAAAACGAATCAGTGAGCCTGGTTCTAAATTCTATATACTCGTTATCACCAGTACCTGATAAGATTTGTGATATGATTTGTGGGAGGGAAAGTTGAGTAACCACCGTTCTTAACAATATTTTCAATTAATGTATGTTAGGGTAAAGTTAAACTACTTTATTGATTGTATAGAATTTATATTCTAATACTTTTTCATTATTATTTTTTCATTCGAGTCTATTAGGTAGTTTATTTAAATAAAGGAGATTGCTTGTTTGGTGACCAAAGGCAATTAAGTTTAGTGAATTATTAGCAAAATTCAACATTTTGTTGATATTTTGAAAAATAAATTAACGCGTTGTATCTAATTTAGAAGAATAATTGTTTTGAAGTTAATGTCAGTGATAGAAAAAATATCGATATTTGTTGTACTAAAACTGTCTCATGTGATTTAACTCAATATAAATAAGTCTGATAACTAACTCAGTATAAAGAATGATAAAGTCATGGAACCCTACTCTTTAATCATAACATTAAGTAACATTTGATACAGCAATCATTAGATGACTCACTGATTTTGTAAAGAATTTTAGTATAGTATTTGAAAGTTGAAAACTCATTAAATTTCGAAAAGGAAGTCTTATATTTTGTAGTGTTACATAAACTCACATTAAACAAACACGATAAATTTTTAAATGTATTTTCTGTTAAAATCAGTAATTACGGAACCTTTTAAAGCAGGTTTAATGTCAAAAGCGTCAGAATCGCTAAGTTCTTGTTTTCTTCTCAGTTATTTGAAAAAATATGTCAAACAGAAAACAACAACTCAGCTCCTTTCTCATTGTATTTTTAATAACTGATAATTGGAGTTAAGATATTTGACATATTGGTTGTGTGATAAATTTTCTGACGACTAAAATCTTCTTGGGGAGGGGATATCCTTCATTTTTTAATTTTTATGCAATTATATTATGTGCTTGGAACGACGAATAAATAATTTCTCATCTGTTACTTTCACGAAAATAAAAATAATTCGATATAACAAACATTCAATTTTTGGATATTAAATAACTGTCCTATCATGTGATATTATCGTAGTCGCCCTATTCTGATAGTACATCTTATACATTTTATCGAAAGAAACTGCATCAGATAGCACTGATTGAAGTTCACAGGCAAGCGCAGTGAAGCATCTTTTACTCTACTGGATCAAGATGGTACAGGACTGCCCTCTGGCGGCGATTTTTCCTGCCACACACGCGCACTGGAATCCGGTAGTCCGGTATCCGGCCAAACCGGAGAACTATGGCGGACCGGATCTAATGCATCAGTGTCTTGATGGGACAAAAAATACCGTCTTCTCCAGAGGTATTTGTGCATCGCAGCAGATTCTTCCTTGCTGAAAACTCGACCATGAATATCTCATGTCCTGCTTAGAAGCGACCGGCTTCTTTGACCGACGGAGATTACCGGATTTTGGCTGGATACTAGAAAACCGAACTAAGCCACCTCATCTTTGATCTGCTAAAATCTCTCTGGGACTCAGAGGTGAGTATTTTGTTTTAGTGGGCCACAAACTTTGTGTTCTGGTCCCATCAAGAACAACTCTGATTCGTTCTTTCCTAGTGTTAAATATGTTCTTCTCGTTTTGAAATAATATTCCTTGCTGTGGAAGAATCGATTATTTTAGACAATTCGGGAGAACATGCTTCAGTGGATTTGATGATATGGTATCGGTTTGATCGAAATAACTGATATGATCAATAGTTTTTCTTCTGGTACGATATCACTAACCATTATGATTGTTCCAATGTGGCTTTCAGGCTGATTACAATTCTACTCAGACGATGGAACAAACTATTCTGAACCATTGCCATCTATCAGTTTACTTTTCAGAATGGGTTTAGTTAAATGCATATGTGTAGAAATTCAAGTGAAATTTGTTTTATAGTGCTTGAATTCTTTTTATTTGTCAACGTAACGTAATTAACTTGTTTTTATTTCCTTGCAGATAATTTATTTTTTATAAAACTTCTTAAACATTTCTAATAATAATTCTGATTATCATTTACCATTAAGATTATTTCGCTGAGTAGATTATCTCCAAATCCCTTTGTCTAATATATATAATTTATATCTGAAGTTTATAGGTCATTTTTTATTATGATGTGCTGGTGCAGAGATTCTTAATAAATTTAAAGAAAATGATAAACGAATGATTCTTAGTAAATTTCAATTTATTTCACATTCAGTACCTTATTTTTGCCACAAGGATTAATTTTTAAACTTAATTTGATTGTTCTGAAGTCGAATATTTAGTGAAAGTAAATTCTGAACTCTTCACATCTGTAGTTGACCTCGGAATACTCTTTTAATTTCTAAATAATGGATGATATTTTGAGGTTTTCTCTCGAATCACAGGCAATACGTAAACAACTTTTAATTTGCCACTTAAAGAAATATTATTAAAAAAACGAAGAATGTGCTTAATAGATTGAAAGATTATGATAAATTTTATTTGAATGTTTTAAAAATATCGAAAGTGATTAGCAGAATTAAGATACTATCTTTGATACTTACACAGATGATAATTTACGACAGGAATCGGCTGATGAAGTTGCAGTTTAGTTTAAGATAAAAATAAGAGATACTGCAGCTTTGCCTACAGTGAGTAAATGTATGAAATTAATACAAATAATTGCAACTGAAAACTTTAGACAACACAGTTATATATATAGAATAAAAATTAACATTTTTGTTATTTCAACGCCTTATTTCCTTATAAAAGAGTAAAACTATTATGTTCAGTTAATGTATGGCTTTGAAATAACATTTATTAAAAATGTAAACAAAATGATGCAATTTATCGTCAATATGTCCTACTAAATTATCCGAATAAATTGAAAGTTAAGCTTAATTGATTATCTATTTTTATGCAATATGAAACATAAACAACAAATGCTATTTCTCTTAAATACTAAGGGCAAGTTAAAAAAATATTTGTTGATTCCTTTTAGAAAATTCTTTAACTTATGTTTTTCATGCTAAATTAAAAGTAAACATACAGAATACCTGGGGAACTTCTTAGAATATGTAAATAAAAATTTGCTCTCAGTGTCTTGCTTGAGATTATAGCTTAATCACAATGTTTTATTAAGTAATTGATACTGATTGCTCTTTTTCAGTCTAAATTTATAGCTGCTTTAAAAATAATTTTTACATCCATTACAATTTTTCTCTCTGTTTTATGAAATGGGCATCACAGGCTACTTCAGCTATATACGCCTAATATACAAATCAGTATATATATGGTCGTCAATTACTAAACTGTGTTTTTGCAGTAAGTTTTTTTGCAGATCCATAAATTTTTAGCACTTATTTTCCTCTTTGTTTATTTCAGTAATTGACAAAACTGTTCAATTTTATTAGGAAATTAACTGGGTAAGTGAAGGAGAAGGTTAGTGAGTTATCGAGAATTTACTTCGTAAAGATTTTAACTCCTGTAATAGACTCTGTAATGCCTTTGAAGTATGCACAGTGAATAGTTCTAGAATTTTTGCATCCTCTATATGAATATAAATAATAGTCTACACTGATAAAATATAGAAATTCTTCATTCCGGATATTATTTGTCCTATTTACTACTATTGAATTATCTCTTGCTCTTTACCGTTTTCGATCGTTTGCTAAATTGAGTTATAAACTGTATAATTTCTCGATAGTATATAAATTTAAGATTAATAATATTGAAATTGCATCATCTTTACTATGTTCTTAATTCGATAAAAAAAAGTCTTTTCCGAAATGCTCAGTTATATAGAATGAGAAGTTTGAATATGAACTACTTAATATTTTTTTTTGTATATTCAAAAAATTTCGTTTCGATATTTTTGAGTAAAATATCGATAAATAGTACATAATATTTGGTTAAATTAATTAAATGGATCAAAATGCATGCAGTGGAAAGGTTTAAAACAGCAAATTTTCAAAAAATTTAATCTTGTCATTAAAATATTTTTATGAAATATCTGTCCCCAGACACGAAAATACTAGGAATCATGCTTTGTGGTACTTGTAATGTTTTTCAATGGAGCTATATTACATTATTAAATACCATTTATTATTCATTCTTTTTTATTGTTATCAAACCTTTTTATGCATTCTTTCGTTAGAAACAGAATGCGCTTTCCTAAACAGCATTTCTCATATAATAAAATTTTTTTAACTGTCACTTATAAATTTGCATGAAAAATTGAAGCTTTAATTTTAGAACGTTCTTCAGCTGTTGAAAAAATTTCGTACATGAAATTTATTGAAATATAAATCTTTTGCATTTATAAAATAATTTATCAAGTGAAATTTTCTTTCATTGTATTAATTACGCTTAAAAATATTGTTTACAAAATTTTAAAAATAATGTTTACAAAAAAATGTTAAAATGGAGTCAATTCACGTAAAGTCAATGTTACACTCCAAACATAACGGTGCATGCCATTTAAATCTTAATGCACATTATCATATGCTGTTAATTGATGCCACCGGTTGTTTTCTCTTGCAAAATGTGCAATGGATTCCAAAATGAATTGGCGCTGTGCACTTGGCATGAGCCATGTGAACATGAATCGATTCCATTTTAAGAAATATAAAATGTAGAAATCCCTCGCCTAAATTTTTAATTCCATTTGTTCATATTTTCTTTCCCCTTTATTTAGTCTTAACCCCTTTTAAGCAAATAAACCAAGTTTTCCGCTTGATTTTACTATCAAAGATGAAATTTGCAGCATTTTTGTTAGACTGCTGGGTCTTCTTCTGTAATGCAACAGTTAATATCACCCATTTCACAAAGATTTTGAAAACTTTTTCAAAATATTCTTCTACTTATAATATTCTAAACAATACTTGGATAAATAAAAGCTTACTCGTACGACAATAGACAAGACTTAAGAAATGAAGTTTAAATGTTGACAAGACTTTTTTTTTACCCCACTCTAACGCTTTGATAATAACCATTTCCTTATTTAAAAAGAGTTCTTTCGGCTCTTTATGAACCATTAGAAAACGAATAGCACTTAATAAGGAAGCTATTCTAATTCGGCTTTGTATATTGAGCTGTGCGACAATATGTTCTTCAAAATGGTCTCATTTCAGTCGCAATCCTGTGTTTCCGTAAGGAAGGAGCAATCCAGCATAAAAAGCAGTAAAAGCTTCACTTAATGCATCCTATTTATTTTTTACTTTGTGTTTTAAGCTTTGTTGCGTTTCCAAAGCAAGTGGTAACAAATTGCCAATTTATAAATAATTTCAAAGAATTTGATGAAAATGAGAAACTTAATCGTTATTTTTTAGGAGGCTAACATTATGCTTTATATCAGAGTACATGGCAAAATTCCCTTTACTCAGTCTTCAACTTCTGAGCGTTAACTTAGAATGGGATGGACATTTCGTTTCACCTTTTGGACGAATTACAAATTAATAAATATGAATAGTAGAAGTTTTCATCTACATCAAAAGCTACACAAAAAAAGAAGAAAATAAAATTTAGATTCTAATAATTGAAAATTTGGCCTCGTATCAGGACATTAAAAAGTTTAAGACAGAGAAATACAAATAGCAATTAAATGGTTTGGTATAAAAATGTGAAAATACACAGACTTCAACCTAGGCATAGTAGCATTATGCGAATACAGGTGTTAACAATGATTGATTTCAGTATACGATGGTAATGTGAACGGTTTGAAATATTGTTTAGTATATCAGTTAGAATGAATGAAAATTATCTGTTCATAATAACATATAATTCTTTAAAGAAGTTCATTTGTACATGGGTCATTCTCACGAAAAGCAGCTTTTTACAGTCCTGGAGTGATAAAAATTAGAAAGTGCAACAAATGTCCTAATATTTCTTATTCATATGTCTAATTTAAGTTTTTAGAAAGCTATTCAATACGTTTCTACTAAAATAGTTTTACTATTTAACTCTCATTTTTCAATGATTATAAGACAAAAGTCCCTTCTGTGGACATCCCTATACATGAAAATCAAAATAATATTTACTGACACTCAAGCAATGCTTTGAAAAAATTGCATTTTTTTCAGTATTAGCTAGTTTAAAGTCTCTAGTTAAGGTCTAACCTAACATTTTTTAAAATTTAATTTTACTTAGTAATTAATTTTTATACTATCCCTAGTTACGTTTCCCTCCGTGGACAAAGAAAATAACTTAAAAAATATCATAAATGGCAGCTCATGTCAAATCATCATGAAAGAGTTTATAAGAGAGGCAGGCAATTTATTCTTTAAGGAACAATTTTCGTTCTATTGAGAATTTATTGAATTATTCCAATTTATCAGTTCCATTTAGAGCTTGGTAAAGTTCTCAGCGTCCATTTCGTGGACATCATAAATAAGTTAAGAAAAATCTAATTTATAATTAAAATACAAAATTTTGATAGGTTTGGTATCGAATTTAATAAAAATAAGTGTACCAATTTAGCCACGTAAAACCCAAAGCACTTAAAAATTCAAAACTCTGTTTTTGACTCCTCCTTGGAATTCCCCGCCGAGGACACAGCATCTCCACAGAGAAGATGGCGTTATCAATGAAAGAGACAAAATCTCAAAAATCATGATATAGTTTGATAAAATAATATCAATTAAAAGTTCTTTGGTATATATGTTTTTTATGAAATTTAGTGATTTTCTTTTGTATTTTTTTTAAAAAATTAAGATTGAAATTATATTCTCGAAAAGAATTAAGGTAAACAATTCATGTAGAATATTTATAATATTAAAGCTTAAATAATTTATCAAAAACATTTTAATAGCTAAATTTATTTTTAGAAAAAATGGGAATATTAAAAAATAAAAAGACAAAGCAGTCAGATGCTCAAGTTCAGAAGAGAAGAGAGTAGAAAAAACTTAATACGAGACTTACTAGATTGTTTTGTTTATTAATAAATAAATATATGTTATTCCTTAATCTAGTATATAATTGATTACTTTCCTTCAAAATGTCGACTTTCATTTATTTGAAATTGTCTGCAAATATTATTTCACTAATGCACAGTCAGTGCCATTATTTAAAAAATGCTATTTATTTTAAAATGTTAAGTTTTCTTGCACTAGTTTTTAACAACTAATTTTATTTTTTAATTATAAGAAAGAAACCTGTACCAAATCTGCCTGATAATTAGTTCGTATTTACTTTAAATTTAATACTTTCGTTTAAAATGTAAAAGTTCTGTTGACTATCATGTCTCCTTCGTAGACAGATCAAAAATTTTAAAACTAAAAAAATAGTGAAAAATAAAATAGAAACTTGACTACTAATATAAGGTTATTTATTAAGCTTAAATGGGAACATCCATGCAATTTTTAAGATTTTTTACATACTTTTGTAAAACAAAATTTTTTTAGCTATTCTTACCTTTTTCCAGCAGAATCATTTATCTTTTCTGCAAAGAATGTGCAATGATAAAAAGAATGCTCGAACATATTTATACATTTCTTAAAGTATGAAAGATTTATTTTGAATTATTTAAACTTATTGACTTACTTATTACTTACTTACTTATTTACTTATTTAAACTTACTTACTTTTTTAAAATTTGCCTAGCAGTTTTCAACAGTAACATGGAAAAATTTTTTCCTCTTTTAGAGTTTTTTAAGAAATATTTTAACTTCAGAGTTTTCCATAATAAAAATAATCGAACTAAGATCAATTTCTAATTTTATCGATTAAAAAACGGTAACTATTTTTTAGCTGACGATAAATGAGGTAGCAGAAACTGTTTTTGCCGTCTTAAGATTAATACTCATTTAAAATCTACCCATACAAATATATCATCGAAAGTAAAAATTCCATTTGAGCTTACAGTTCTATTAAAATTGTTTAGAATTAAAACATTGCTTTCTTATATTATTTTGTTCACACAAAAATAAATACTTACATAAGTTGACTTAATAATATTAAGTACTTGGAATTAGCAGGAAGCAAATTTCAACTATCATGTACTAACATTTTAGTGTGAGTACTTAATTTAGGTACAAAAATTGATTACCATGTTATGCACATTCCTCAGATAATCATAAAAAACCACCATTAAGTGAAATACACGATTGAATAGTGACCATCTAGTCGAAATTTGTCTTTATAAATTGTCCTGAATCAACCAGTATCAAAAATAATCAAGGTTAATCCTCTTTCATAATGCTGTATTTCCTGTTTCGGAAGTATATCATATCATAGAGAATGGTTTTAAAAAAAACTTCCAAAAAGTAACAATTTCATCGTTTCCTTTTTTCAGATATAATGTTTTCTACTAACTCTATTATTCTTACTATTACTACTTTTTGCTATACTGTATGTTAAAGTGCCAAATTAAACCAATAATAATGAAATAAAAGACAGCATTCATTTTCTTCCAAGAGACCGCTTTGTAAGCTCCTTTCCGATGCCCCACTAGCTTCGACAATTAATCACACAGAATTACTCCGGCCCAGCGCGAAGCCATACGGGAACAAATGAATAACCCGCCGCCATAACAGGACATCGGGCACTGAGGCCCCCGCATAATAGCCCCCATTACGAATGACTTATGCGGCGACCCCACCATTGCAGGGGTATGACCCGTCATCGGTGATGGGCCCTAAGAGCCCACTATCATTATTGTAGCCACAGCCAGGAGCAGAGAACCTGTTTACATATACGGCGGTTTCTCATCTACGAACTCGTGGTGTCCCCAGGTGGGAGTGAAGACGATTAACATTTAACTTTGTATACGACATTGGAAAGTCCAAAGGAAACCTTTTACCATAAGAAGGCCACACAAAAGAAGGAATCTGACAATGACAATTTATGTATCAATAACGAAGTATTAATCATCGAATAAGTCACTGGAAAAGGAAATGAGTTCAAGATTTGATTCACTATTAAAATTTATAATTGATTCTTGGAATAGATTTATTTTTGGAAACGCCTTGCTATTTCTTTAAACTTCTTTCGTTTGCTTAAAAAAAAGGTGAAGGTAAGTTGAGGGGAAAAATATTTGGATAACACGAACCCTCGAGTAACCGATACTGCATTTCCCCCCAATATTTAAAATAACCTATTCCGTCTCACCTCGGCACGTCCCATAACTCATAAATCCGCATTTCCATTTTGATGGGCCGGTTTAACAGCGTTTCTTTTCGGGCCCGCATTAACTTTTAATCGAAAGTGATACATGCATTCTCCTGGACGGCCCCATTTCTGCTGATTAAAAGAAGAGGACTATTTATAGCTTAAAGAGATGGAATGCCATTACAGAAAATGAAGAGATTTATTCGCCGAGGCCCATTCATTCCGCCCCCTCACCCCCAGCTCTCCCGCTCATTTATCGAGGGCTCTTTTAAAATTATTTTTCAGATTCGTTTACGCGGAATCGATTATGCGAAAGCCTTTAATTTGTTTGGTAGGGGGCAGGGATATCTGCGCGCAGTCCTTTTAGGAGAGCCAATGTCTTCAAGGAGTCGATTTTCGGTTGAGGGATGTTGTTGAAGTCGTCTTTGGAAATCCGTGTAAGTATTAATATGGTATCACAGGAGCATTCCGCAGTCAAATGACTGGAATTTCACAGAAAGTCGTTTATTTAGACTAGTAAGCCATCACATAAAAGTAACCATCCATATAAATATAAATAAAAATTCATAAATAGTTTGAATGCTGTAGAAATCCAAAGTACTCTTTAGATTGTCTTCAAATTAGGCTCACAAGTATCAAGAAGCGCAAGGAAGGTTTTTGTGACAATTAGTTAAATATTTAATTTTTTTATTAATTAAAAACTCTGTTTCTATATATAGAAAAGATATATATCAATGTATATATAAAATATGACATGTGTTTTGATTGTTTGAAAAATTTAACCATATATATATATTTATTTATTTAGTAAAAATTTCAAACAATCAAAACACGTTCATATATATATATATAAACACATCACACACATATATTGTATATATATATATATATATATATATATATATATATATATATATATATATATATATATATATATATATATATATATATATATATATATATATATTATATAGGGGTAAAGGACAGTGTTTATAGCTTTATGCCAGCACTGTTCGCAGAAAACATTATGATTTCACTAATTTTTTTTAGCGGTTCGTATAGATTTTACTTACCCTGATGAGTATCTATACGCTTTTACCGATTAACTAGTCTCTCCATTTTATTTCAACATTTATTGATTTTCATGACATTGATATATATATACATTTGCTTCCGACCTGCTATTCGCAATATTTAATAAAATTTTGTATGATTCTTTAAAAATGATTAATAGCTTATTAAAATAAATTAGCTTTCGGTGTTTTTTAAAAATTGCTTTGTACAGTCAATAATTTTTCGAGAAGCTAAGAGATTTAAAAAATTTTTGGTGTAATTGATATTCACTTTTTAATTAAAAATAAAGTTGAACACAATTAGAGGATTTGTGTCTTAGAATATCCTTAATAATATAATAAATGCGAAAGTGTGTCTGTCTGTCTCTCTGTCTGTCTGTCTGTCTGTTTGTTAAGCTTTCACGACCAAACCACAAAATCGATTTGGATGAAAATTGGCAGAGTTGTAGCTTGACACCCAAGAACGGACATAGGCTAGGTGAAATCACGTTAAATTAATTATTTTTGACTACAGATTAAAAATAGTTAACAAAGAAAGCCCATTGACTCCGCGATTCGCGATGAAGATTTTTATGTTTCAAAAAACTGTCACGTGATCCTTCAGGAATGCGAAAACATGTGGAATAAATTATTTTTAAAATTAACTATCACGTAATCATTTTTTCCGCTGTAACTTCAGAACAAATTTTCCGATACACATTATTTTTATACCGTCTTAAAGATAAAAATTATACCTTTTCAATGATATCAATTTTATTTCTGTAACATTTTTCATTCATTTTTTATTAATTTTTTAAATTTTACGTGCAGACGATTTTGAAATAACGCAAATTTATAGCTACTCAGTTGCTAGGAAATGGTTAGACTTTGAACTAATTTACCTTTATTTCTGAAAATTTTGCTCATATTTATAAGTATCCATACAATAAGGCAGAATTTTCATGTATCTGTCTGTCTGTCGGTCGATCGGTCAGTCACAAGAACTCCTCCTAAGCGGTGAACGGTAGCGACGTGAAATTTACACACGGCATTCTAGAGCATATTTTTAGGTCAAATGTGTTATTTTCAACTTTCAGAGTTAATTAGTTCTTAAGATATTTAATTAAATAACGAAAATTAGCCGCTTTAAAGCCTAATGCTTAGACGTTTTTTGTCAATAATTTCTGAAATATTTATTAGACAACAATTAATTTTATGCCATTTTAAAGACCAAAAAATGATCTTTTTAATGCTATTAATTACATTGCGATGAAATGTTTTCTCTGGTTGTTATTAAGGTTTAAAAATATTTTTGTAACGTAATTTCTAACAAGTCTTTTTATTCTTATAGAAATAAATTCAAGCCAAATTACTGTTTCGCGCGCGGGCTTTTGCCAGTGTTAAAGTTAATATAAGAAAATATTGCTTTCTTTGACCATTAACAACAAAGGAGACTTTATACTTCCGGTTTCCTGTTGTCGTAGCATTTGCAGCTTTTAATGCGGTTACACAGTGATCCAATGACGTTAGTGAATTATTCTCTCGATGTTTTGTTTAACTTTCACAGTGAGGTATCACAGAATATCCATCTGTAGATACGGTAATGGGCATTAACAAGGAACATCCTATACTGTAGAGCTCTTCAACATCTTAGAATTGTCAGGGCATCTTCCAACAAGACGAGATTCAATGCCGGTGTGCCAGTACTATTAATACGCAACCTCGATATACCGAGACTGCGCAATGGCACACGGTCGTAAATTACACACCAAGGTCCAAACGTCATGAAAGCTACTGTTATGACTGATATAGGGAGAAGAGAGAGTATTTTAATTCCACGCCTTCCGATAATGCCGAAGGATTTATCATCTCAGTTCAGAAGGCAACAAATCCCTTTAAAAATGTCATTTGCCAGGCTCAGGGGCAGATACTGAAAGTGGCAGATGTACATTTGGAAAAACCATATTTTTCCCATGGGCAACTATACATGGCGTGTTCACGTGTGTCCAGCCCACACAATCTCTACATCCGTGCAAATAATGTGGTATACAAAAGTATATTAGAATAGATAAACAATTTACATAATTATATCAGCATACATGTACAGTACACTCCTGTCAGCCGTCCAATTAAGTATTATCTCCGTCAGAACTTTCACTTTCCCCTTTCAAAATGCAACAAAACATTTACATTCGTGAATTAAAAAAAAAAGAATAATTCAAATTCTTCGCGCACGAAGTCGCGGGTAACAGCTAGTTTTAAATAAAGGTATTTTTTATATAAAGTATTGTATATATTAAAAGAAACATTTATATGTGTGCGTGTTGGCATTCCGTCGAGTATTTCAGTTCGATGTATTTTAAGTTTTTCGCATATGACGTTTACACCGCCCAACTGTCTACGGCTGATTTATATACGATAACTGTACCTTTTGTTGTGTTATAAGTACTTCAAATTTTGCTCACAAATTCTGAAGCAGAAGGAAGCTTCTAGTGAATATTCAGTGAAAATTAAGTAGAGAGTTAATTTTTTATTTATAAAAAACATGAGAATATTTTCATTTCGAGAAGCGACAGACATATCAGCTATTAAATATATAACTGACCTTTCCTTGATATAAACTCTGAGATTTTATTTTCCACTTTGTAAAAGCAAACGTGAAAAATATGTTTTGGAGTTGAATGTCACAGATTTTTTTTCAATAGATTTAACTATGGAAAAAAATATGCAATGGAAAGACTTGATGGGACAATGAAGTTGCTTTTAATTTCATTATAAAAATCGATTTTTTTTTTCAATTTCGAATTTTTAAATTTTTTTGAATAAAATCGATATCAGTGAAAAGATTATTTGTTTGGAATTTGAAGATGGCAGAGAAAATCATTTTCGCATTGCAATATGCTCATACCAAAAATTATTTCAAACTTTCGCTAACTTCTAAACTTTTAAGAATGAATAAAGCATAATTGGAATTTCGAAAATATCCCTCCAAAGAATTTGTTTCTGTTTAAGTTATTTGTATAACTCCTTTTTTAAAAAAACGCTGAAGGCATATTATATCGACACGCCTTCTTTGGTTCAAAGAAATTTGATATGCCATTCACAGAAGCCCTTTTAGTTAACGAGCGTTACAGCTAAAGAACTCCGATTAGAAAGTCTATCGATGAGGTCAATCTGAATACAGGAGATTTCGTATCCAATTTTAGGCCCTTTTCAAGAGTTTTATAATTTGTAAAAACGTTAAAAAGTATTAGCTTTCTGCTGGAATGTTATTAAAAATCTGAACCGATTTATGGAAAATGGAGTAAATTCAGAAAAACATTTTGATAATCATTTAGAAAATCCCCCAAATTTAGGATTTTTATTTAATTCCATTCTTAGCACGTACTTGTAATTATTTAATTAAAAATAATGCAATTGAAAATAAAGACATTTAATTCAATCATTGACTGCAGAAACCACGAGTCAATTTTTTTTCGAAATTACGTTTGTGCTATTTTCACTTTCTAAAGGGGGTATTTACATATATTAGGAGTTAATAAAGTCACATTATAGTATATAAAATTTACCAGGGAAAAATGAATTATCATTGATTTGAAAACTAATCAGTTATTTTAAAGCTCACAGAATTTTGATATTATTGACTCATGTGGTTTCTGCAATCAACGATTCAACTGTTTATGAACAAATGTTATTTATCATTGCTTTCAAGTTCAGAAAACACGAAATCCTTAAGGAAAGACTGTTTTTTGAGACAAATACCCTGTTGGTTTTAAAGTAATAAAGCTGGATTCTGATTATTTTATAACTCGAAGTGCAGTATAATGCGCTTTAGCTAGTGACGCATGTGAATCATTGTAACAATAGTTGTGCACAATTTATCTGAAACCCATTCTCGACTTTTAATTTTTATGTATTATAAGCACGTCACAAGTCTTTCCACAGTGGACGATCATCCCGGGCAGCAGCTAGACCGAAAACGTCATGCAATAAAGAGAGAGAAAAAGATTGAAAATCGGAACTGTGTTTTTACTTTTAATTTCAGTTTATAATTTAAAAAAGGAAAAAAATTCGGAATTCCAATAGTATTAGATTAAAGTTAGATAAGTTTTGGAAGAATACATCGAGCACACATCTCTATTAGCACAAAATGCTGAGCAATATTCCTACGATATTGTACGGCATTCAGAATACCGGACAATGTCGTGGAGATAACGTACAATATCTTGTGCTAATAGGGATATATGTAGAATTTAATACAAGTCTTATATAATGTGTGATATAAAAATGTGAACGATTTCGATTTATTTCTTAACATATATGCTAAGGAGCCTTCTCCACCTGGTGTTTATCACAGTATTTGAAATTTTAGTATTTTACTATGTCCCATATCGCTTTAAATGTTTCATCTTTTATCGCAATATAGATAGTTCATTATTTTAAACCAATCAACAGCCGCCTCGGGCAAGTCTCGCGGATTGATTGGTGGATCTTCCCCGAGGTAGACATGGAAATGATCTAAAATTGTCTGAAATAGTGATATTCAACGCTTCAGAACTCGGTCAGTTTTAATCACGGAAGAGTGAATCTTTTTTTGTTTAAAATGTGAGTGTGCCAAAAATATTTACTAAATATGACTAATAGCATTGTATTTATTGACGGAACAACATAAATTATAATTCTTTACGTTATTTAAAGCATTTTTCCAGTTGAAAGGTATATGCCAATCTCTAACGGTTTAGAAATTAGCTATTGGGCTACAATCCGAGTGGATAGCCTGTAGATATATTAAGTAGATAGGGAATATTTTTGTATTAGAGCAAAATGAATCAAAGAACACGCGAAAAGAAAATAATTTAAAATGAAGCTGAAATTTAATTAATTTTGTGGAAGTATAGAGAATAAGACTCAAAAAATATTTGCATTATAATATGATCTGAAAAGAAGCAGTAATAATGATCAGAGGATTACCTGAAGCAGGTTTCTTGAAGTTTTACCTCTGACCATCTTTCTTCAGGAGATAATTTTTAAAGATATCGTAATATTATCTTTCTAAAATTCTGAGCACTAATTTTAATGCATGAAAGGAAGGCCGATTTTAGCTTCACAGTTTCCTTTCAAAAAAGTATTAGCTCATTCACGTGACTATTCTTTTATTCAGTTTCATAAATTGTTCCATTTTCATTTACAAAATAATAAACAAAGGTTAACTGATTTTCCTACATTATGAAAGCTGATTTAATAACATAATTTTTCATAATTTGTTGACAAAAATGAAGTTACAAATAATGGAAAAGAACTCCAAGTCGAAATGTAATTAAAAAACGGAATCGATTTCGCAGCGGTCTTCACAAAACTATTTATTATGTATCAAATTTCCGTTCTTTCTCATTTTAATTAAATTTATAATGGCAACAATGCAATAATCTTTTCAGTTGTGAGATTGTTTCGATTTGACACTAGTAAGAAAAAGAAGGTATCTCTTTCTCTTTATTGCAGTTGACAACTGTCCAACATTTGCGCGTTTGGTTATAAAATTCTATTAAATAAAGCATTGAATATTTGTGTCCAAAAATAATGAGCTGCAAATTATTTGTTTACTTTATAAGAGTGTCTTTTGCTCAGATTTATAATCTGCGCATATCTTAGTATGTATGTACTATTTTTGAGATGTCTTCTTTTTTTACAATTCGTTCTTCATTAATTTGATTTTTCCGTGGCTTGATGCCGAATATTATAAACGTGTTATATATGCTGTTCAGGTTTTAAGAAGGAGTTTCTCCAATTCGTATTGACTTTAAAGCCTTGATCGCACTTTGAAGCAGTACAATCAGTTTTAATGGATATTTGATCACTACAAGCTGCTTCACTTTTTGATTAAATATTTCAACATTTATCATTATTGATAAATTTTATTGTAGTATGAAAAAATTCTTGACAAATCAATTTTATCTAAGCTGAAGAGTTTTCTTTTTGTGTTTTCTTTTCTTACCTGCTTTATGAAAAACAGTAACTGTTTTAACATTATTGATGTAGCTACTGGTTTTTGAAATATAATCACGTTTGCTTTCTTGCATACGAAATATAAAGGAGAAGTACTGTAATTGTTAGGAAATGCAGCGCTTCAATACGTTGTTATAAAATAACTTGCAGTTTCCTTTAATTTGCAAAAACCACCAGACTCCAATTGTCTGTCGCGCCTGCTACGTTCTTCAAATCATCTTCTTTCGGATAGATCAGGAAGTATAAATAAATCAATTCCATGCTTCGAATAACACTACTTTTTGAATTAATAATTTCACCTAACATAAGCTGCTATTTAAATACGTGAAAGCATGTTAACAATGAATATTAAAAAAATTAAATTAAAAAGATCTAAAGATGAATACTAAAGAAAAAGCTACTATACTAGTATGAAGTCGAAATCGCAGAAAGAATTTGTTAGTGGTAAGGTTGTAGATATTTTAAATTATTATTATTGATGGGTTATTTTTGGAAATAGACAGATTGTCTTAAAAACGATTGCTCATCTTTTACACTCCAATTTGAAGACAAATTTGGATTTGGAGATTTATTCTACGATTACGTTTTCTACACTCTCTACTACCAGTCATAAAAGTAATCATTAGATAATTCGACCTTGAGGTTTTGACGATTTTCCACGTTTCCCACCTCCTTCTTGAGACTAAAGAAACAATTTTTGGAATTAAGTCTGCCTGCCTATCTACATGTGAACAAGATGATTTCAAAAACGGAATGAGCTAGACGAATAAGATTTGGTATGCGATACAACCAAAATGATTTCATCCATGATATAATCTGTATCATATCTTGGGTGAAATTCAGCATCAGGAAACTCATCTCTGCCC
>BGPR01000869.1:55799-75513 GCA_013235015.1 Araneus ventricosus
ATTATTTGTATGTTTTCAAACTTTCCGAAATAAACAACTAATGGATTTCTTGACTTTTTGAAAATCAGATAACTAAAGTTGGATGGAGGAAGTATAAAACATACTCTTGAAATACAGAATTTGAAAGAGGTTTGTTTATTTTTCGTACAACTGGAGTGACTACATTCAGGGTTCTCACTTAAATAAGGTCCACCCCCTCTTAACTTCAGAATGATGGAAGCTATGGTCATAAAAGTGGTGTCTAGGTATAGTAAAATGGCTATTTTACCACTTATAGCGCCATCTAGTGGAAAATTCCTTAGCTAGCGTTCCTATCTCAAAAACGGTGCAAGATAGAGGAAGAAAACCAATTACAAAGTTGTACAGCATTATAGATTTAGAGCAAAATGACACCTTGGAGACATTGACAAGAAGATCAGAACACTTAAAACGCACAGTTGTTTGTTTGCAATTTCCGAAATGTTGACGTCACAAAACATGAACAAAAGGAGAAAATGCTATCTTTCGGACAAAAATTACCCCAATAGACTTTTCCTGTGAGTATAATTCAAACAACAGGCTTATACGACCTTTCCGACAACATTGCAGTACCTTCGACGACGTATTACAATTAAAAATTCGATCGCTATATATATAGATTTTGATGGACCTCCACATTTTAAAGCTCCTTGAGCCCTGCAAAATGTTTTAGAATTACGTCTCTCTGTCTGTTTGTGAACGTAATAACTCACAAGCGGAACAAGCTAGACGAATGAAAATTGGTAAGTAGCTTTAACACCAAAATTACAGTTTCTGTCGAATGTTTGGCAAAATCCGTCATGTGAAAGTCTGTTCGTTCACTCAACCACGTTCGTTTGAAGACGGAAACAAACCCGAAACAGCATGAAAAATGAAATTTGGTATATGGTTTTATGACCAGAATCGTAAAGATGTGTCAAGTTTTGGACAAAATCCTTCGATGCGTAGATCTTCATTTTTTTTGTCCGTTTATATGCGAATGCGATAATCAAAAAAGGCGCCTTGTTAGATTTGGTATGTGATTGTTTTTCCGCACCAAAGTTCGGATTTAAGCGATCCGAGAGAAAAGATCCAAATGGCACAGTCAGTTCTCTTTACTATACAAAGAAGAAGGAAAAATCCTTTATATTGTTGAAATATATGAGAAAGTCAAAGGGAGAATACTTTCACTAGTTTGCCTTGGCATAAGCGTTAATCGAATTAGAAGTCTGGTACGAATCGCAGCTGTTTAGAAAAATTTTATCCTTATAGAACAGGGGTGGCGAACCTTTATGTATCAACGTGCCATTTTTTCTAAAAAAAAGTTTAATGAGGTCATAGACGTGCCGTCAAATAGTACCGTCAATGCTTCATAGTGAACTTTGTGATCGGTGGCGTGCCCAAAATATTGTGTTGTGTGCCATCAATGGCACGCGTGCCATTGGTTCGCCATCCCTGTTATAGAAGATAGCCACATAATTTAGAGCTGAGCCAACAAACTTTAAATTTGTCGAAATGTACAGGTGGACATAGTGGTGGTCAATCGGGGGGGGGGGGGCCCCCCACTTTTTGCGGGAAAAATTTTAAGTTTAATTTTTGTTGCCTTAAACTAAGAATTATATAAAAAACAATAATGTCCGGAAAAACTTGCTAATTTTGTAACTAAATTTTTAAATTTTGTTGTCTACACCCTATAATCCTGGGTACTTTTAGGTGCCTATAACTTTTGCCCCCCCCCACTTTCGTCCTCCAATAACCGCCACTTGGTGGACAAATATTCATTAACCACAACCCTTTAATTGAAAATATGTGCTATTAGTATCACTCAAAAATGGAGCGCAAGGAAGAAATAGCTTTGGAAAAGATTTATTTTAATTGAAAACATATGTAAATTATTGTTATTCTTTTAAAATCTGAGAAAATGTAAGTGCATGCAATGAAATTACGATTTAACAATACTTTAATTGATAGCGTCCTTATTATCTGTCTTCGTTAGTAATGCCAAACACAGATTTAAATTTATGTTGATATTTCCACAGTTTAACGACAGGTTTCTTCCGTTTAATGATGTTTAAAATGATTGATTTTATAGAAGTGGATATTTATTAAAATGCGTCCCAAAGTGAGTAATAAATAAAAAGAAGTAAAAACTGCATTTCTCATTTTATCTTATAGCGTCCATCCACACACCCTTTTTTACTTTCTCGCATACGAAGTCAAAGAGAAAGTATTGTAATCGTCAAAAAATTCGAACTCGAGATTTTGACGAATCTTCACCTTTTAGACCTCCCGGAGTCCAAAAAACACAATTTTGGAATTATGTCTGTCTGTGTGTCTGTGAACACGATAACTCGAAAACTATTAGAGCTACGGGGATGAAATTTGGTATGTGGTCTTTAAACATAATTTGTAGGTTTCTATCAGATTTTGGACAAAATCCGTCCAGGGGAAGTCTGTCTGTCTGTCTGTCCGAGGTCATGCGAACACTATAACTCAAAAACTTGAATAGCTAGATGGATAAAATTTGGTACACAGTTTTATCATCATGAATGTAGTTCCGTATTAAATTTTGGGCCAAATCCGTCAAAAGGTTGACTGTCTGTCGGTCTGTATAAGCGCATCTCCAACGAGTCCGCTTTCTCCATGCGCATGCGTACTTGGTAGCAATCTGTGCACGCGGAAGGATTGTCCTTGAGCCAAGAAAGAGTAGAAATCGGTATTCATTTAATCGGAACGCATCTCTTCGAATTTGATTTTTTACCTAAATATTTTCTGATAGTCATTGGATCCTGGGTTACAACAGATTCGAATTTCTTATCCACGCGGGGGGAGGGAAAACAGCACCTTTTTCGAGAAGTATACGAGAAAGTTTAGGGGAGACGACTCCCGCTGGTTTTTAAATTCTCGGAGCAAGAACTATCCTTTAAAAATATACTTTTTAAAATTTTAGACGAAATTTAGTAACATTTTCTCACACTTTTATCTATGAAAAATCTATTTCCATAATGGCCTGAAGAATATATAAATAAATTTAATAAAAATATAATTCTTAAAAATACACTTCCGTAATAACACTAAAAAGTAGCAGTTGTTTATTTCATTTATTTTCTAATTTTTATTCTTTAATTTACAATTATTTATTAGAAATATTCAGTATTTCGAAATTTTTTCTCAAATTCGCAACTAAGTGGCGCCACTCGTATGAAATTGAAATTTAATTAAATTAATTGAGTTATTGATGATTAACTTCTGAAAATATTAAAGGCAGTGTTTAGTAATTTGTCATAGTGTAATATAGTGTGTCGCTGTCTATTCAACGATTACAAATTCAAAAAATAGAACTATGCAATGATGAAAATTTGATATTACTATTTTTAACGGATATTTCGTGCTTGTGCTTTATACTGAGGGAAAAACTTTGTGTTCATCCCAATATTCCTTCATTAATGTCAAAAGTGAAATAGTTTTGACTTTTAACTGATACAAAGAGCTTCGACATCAGTGATTAGAGCTAATATCAGAAACATAAACCCCGTGTTTCCTCTAATAGTTGTCTGCTAGCACCACTTCCTAGTAACGTAAGAAAATTGCAATATGCATCGATGTCTGTTTTGAAGATTTTTCATATCTATGTAAAAGTTGGAGACTCATTTGACTGGAGCAGTCTGCATACACTGCGAAGATAAATTATTATACCTTTGATGAGGACACTCAAATTAGTAGGAGCACATCTAATCAACGCGAGAGGAAGCATGAGATATCTGATGTGTAACATGTATATCTATTTCGGACGGCAGATAAGAGATAGCTGTCATGGGCAAAGATATCGATTGAAACGAGTATAATCTCTGGTAAATTGTCGGAGCTGCCAAGGCGGAATGTTTAGTTTTAATGATTTCCAACTTCTGGGCATTTCAGTAATACCATCCACACACTTGCTAAAGGAAGTAAAGAGTTTGTTAATTTTTCAAAATATGGCAAAGAAAAGAAAAGGCAGTAGTAAATGCCCGAAGGAGGACGCTACTCCATAGAAATTTAGTTCAGAATGAGAGAGAGTCATGGCACGGATTTTACTGCATGCGTATCATGTTCTAATATACAACAAGAAAGTATTGTACGCGTCAAAAAATTGAACTTCGAGAATCTCCCCATTTTAGAGCCCTCTGAGTCAGAAAAAACTATTTTGGAATTATATCTGTCTTCCGTGAACACTATAACTTTAAAACCTAAAGAGCTCAATGAATTAAATTTGGTATGTGGATACCGAAATCGTATATGGCAGTCAAACTTTGGACCAAATCCACTAAAAGGAAGTTTGTTATTGTGCTTGTGAACAAGATAACTCAAAAATGCAAGGAGCTAAATAGATGAAATTTGGCATATAGTTTTATTACTACAATTATAGATCTGTGTTTAAATTTGGACCAACTCCTTTTACAAGTTGAAAGTCTGTCGATGTGTCTATTCTTGCGTATTGAATGCAATAACTCAAAAAATTCAACAAGTTAGTTGAAGGAACATTAGTAGGGGGAATGCGGGACATTGATACACTTTTTTTTGGAAATCTAAAAAAATGATTTTACTAACGGTAATAATTAGAACTAATGCACTAAATTTATACATTTGTTAATCTAATATAGGATTTCAGTCGAGGTTTGGTCATAAATGACATAATAAAATATTTATTACACTTTTTTCCTAAAAAGGGTTTTGTATCAATATGCCCCATACAACGGGTACATTGATTGACACGGAAATATCGAAAATAATGATGGTTAATAGGTCTGGGATCAAAACAAAATTTGTTTTATCAGTAAACTTTATATTCCAAATCAAAGTTTAAAAGTTTAACAAAGTAACAAACTTATATTTTAATCAAAATTGAACATTTTTAATGAGACTGGAAAATTGAAACAATAATGCCCCCAAAATAATTTATTTATACAAATAATAAAGGAGAATAAATGTGTGTGTGTGAGTAAAAATACTTTGGAAGGAGGGAATGTGAGCCTTGAAGCCGTTTTTGGAAATTTTAATTGATTAAAAATTACGGGAAATTTTCGCGTTCTTCCTTGAAAACTTACAAAATTAATATAGCCCAAAAATAATTTTTAACCATCTGAAAATGCAAAACATTATCTTTTCGAAGATATTAATTAATTTTCGGTGCATTTTTTAACAATTTTAATAAATTCGTAAAAAAAATATTTTAAACTTAATTTAAAACAATATTTTTCATCTTTGCAATGAAATTCAAACCGTTTTCAGTGTTTAAACAAATACTTAATTGCATGTTTTTCTTAGATAGTTCATTTTTTATGTTTTTTTCCATTTCTGAGGACGATTTTGCAAAGTAGTTGCTGTTAAGGCGCATTCATACTCACAGAAGATGCGTATCAGTGTGCCCCGGAGTCAACTGTATCAATCTGCCCCAAGAGACTTTTTTACTTAAAAGAAGTGACACGCAAAATCATCGCTAAAAAACCTCAAAACTTAATATAGTTTAGAAAAATAAATGTTTTTTTCCTACCTTTGGAGCAGATTCCCTGGCAGGAGAACGTAATTAGTTAAAGAAATCACACAACACGTACTTAGAGTAAAATTTACTTCGACTAGAAAATCAGCGGATTGATTCATTTGTAAATTAACTTTTGACTTAACATGGCCGAAAAATATGCCGTGTGCTACGGGTTACAGTGGCTCATATATGAGGGGATGTGAATATCTCGAGCCATTCCAATCATCAAAATTCATGAACTGTATCAATGTTCCCGCGTATCAATCTACCCCAACTCTCTCTATATGTTGACACCAAAATTATCTGTGTCTAATTGTGAACTAAATTTGCCAATAGAAAGACTGTCTGTTCGTCTGACCTTATGTATGTGAGCAAGATAATTCAGAAGCATAACAAGCAAGACAAATGAAATTTGGTATGTGGTAAAAATTGTAGATTTATATCAACTTTTGGATCCAAAAGGCCATAGGGAATTGGTCCAAAACTCATACCCAATTTTCCTCTCGATACTACGAAACTTCACAAAAAGCTTGCCATGTTTTGAACGTACACGAAGAAGTCTAGGGGAGAAGACTTCTGGCCTACAAGTGTTTTGGCAGATTTTTCATTGAAATATGTCAAAGGTTGATCAAACGTATATGCACATCCTGATGTCCGTGTGTCGCCCTGATCTCCTTCCAATGCTCACTTCAAAAACACAGAGATTTGAGGTTAAAATTAACAAAATTTTATGATTACTGGAGCAGAAATATATAATTTGACGAGCGAAGAAACATTGATGGCAGAGTGTGAGTAATACAATAGAAAACTTACGAAATAAGCAATTTCTTCTTATAGTCTAGTTTTCTACATGTAGCTGATGCTATTGCAATTTCTCTAGATTGTTTATTACTAAGTTTTATGCTCTTGGCGTGATCTAAAATGGGCTCGGGATACATGCACTGTCAGTTATACATATTTTAACAGCACCTTTCTCCAGAATAATTATGCTACCGTTTAGAGTAACAATGCCTACTCCATCAATCACAGTTTAGAATGCAACTAAATGTGGGGAATGTTGTTTATTCGAGTGATTTTCTACGTTTTCAGACTTGGTAGGGGGGCTCGAAATCAGTTGGAATTTACGAAATGAGCAGGAAAACCTTGTTCAAACATCTGAATCATTGTTACATTCTGCGAAGGATTTTCTAGGGACAATCTCTACTAATAATAAAAGAATAGAATGTGTGCGTGTGTTGTCGTTCTACAGGGCATACCGCTGCACCTGTAGCAACAAAATGTGGCACAAACATACTTTGGAGAGTGGGAATATGCACCTCGGAGTTATTTTTTTTTTAAAATTATTAACCACTTAACTTAATAATTTTCTTTGTTGTCTAATAAGATGCTCCCTTCTGTTTTGGAAAGCGGTTGTCGTTTTTATTCATCTCAGAAGGCATATAATACTTGAGATGTTTATGGATTCTAGGTAATTTTTGTGTAAAATTATAAAAATAATTAATGATTAAATTTTAGTTTTAAGATCAAAAATGCGATAATTCGATGCACGAGTATTCTCGGGCTGGTAAGTTAATCGGTTAAAAATTAAGCGAAATTTTGGCGTTTTTCCTCGATAATTTCCGGAAGTATTACAACACAAAAATCATTTTTACACTTTCTAACGATGCAAAAATTTCCTTTTCAATCATATTAATTAAGTTGCCATAGAATTTTTTTTTATCTAATTTTAATAAATTTTTAAAAATAAATTTAGGCATACTTTACAGTAACACTTTTCATTGTTGCAATGAAATTCAAATCGTTTTCACCATTTAAACAAATATTTAATTGCGTCTTTCTCTTTCATTGATATCTGTTATAAAAGACAATGTTTGTGTGTGTATGTGTGCGATGTCCAGACGAATCTATCGCACTGAGAGCGATGATTATTTGCGTGTTTCTCTTCCATTCTTTAAAGGTAAGGTAATATCTTAATGTTTAATTCTATGTTTTAATTCCTTTTGTCAGTATGTTTTAAACCAACTAGCATGCTGCTGGACGTAAAACGTTCCGCGCCATTTTAATGTTGAAATCAAATGCATATTTTGCATGAAAAATAAGAAACTGAGGTTGGCGCCGGCAATCTGAAATTAGATGTTACGCGATACGGGGATACGGGCATCTATTTGCTCCCTTAGGGACATTCACTCAGACAACGAACAGAACAAGTGCAAGGCAACTGAGAGAACATGAAGTAAATGTCTTTGACAATATAAAATTTAAAATTACTTTGTTAAGGGAACCGTGAAAATAAAATTACAAATAAGATTTTCAATGAAATGATATTCTTGGCGGACAAGCTGGACGCCGAAGGCGGCTAGTGGGAATGTAATGAAAAACTTATTAATAGCAAGTCCAAAGAGTGTGCACCATCGTCCGGGATAAACTTAAAAAGATGGAGAGTGGAAAGAGGAGAAAGCATTCAGCTGGCGAATTTACGAATGTCCACTGATTATATAGTGGTTGTTTATTCGTTAAATCGCTGGCTAAAATTGTTGATGGCTATAATATTTTGGCATTACTTCGAAATAGATATTTTAAGGCAAAGTGTTTGAAAATTAACGGAGAATAAGAAATGTTTTATGTCAAATTTCCAATAAATGTAAATCGGGGTCAGTGTCTTTCAGGAAGTATAATATTTTAATCATCCGTTGTTTTAATTCGACTTTTATTTCATTTTATTTCAAATAGAATTATAATTTTTTAATTTCTTCTCAAATAATTTAAATTACTTCCGGTATTTAAAACCACATATGAAATTGCAGAATGGAATCAAATCGCATAATGCCACAGTTACATGACAAAAGTAAACTGTACTCGTTATCTAACATTTTAAGGCGCATTGTCTTACGCTTTTCATCCTTCAGAATGCACAATGTATTTATATTTTGCAAATTTGGTGTATTTGAAGTGCATTATAAGGACAAGAATTTATTCCACTCCATTAAAATTCCATCAATAATACGAACGAAGCTTAGCAGTTGGTAACTTTGCTTTCAGTGACAAATAGCTGTCAGTAATTTTCATAGAACCAATTGCCAACTTTAGTTGTTCAATTAGTCGCTTTCTTCCAATTTAAGAAAAGGATACATTTGAGAAAACTTGGTTTAGATAGTCGGTCATGTATCCTTTAACGTATGTGTATGGAACTGCAACGTTTCCTAATTGAATATGGCACATTTGGACGACATATTTGATTTTATTTACTAGTTTTTTTATTTGCTCGTTTAACGAGTTTATTACAAGTATGAAAGTGTTTCGTTGTGTTGGCGTTTTTAAAATTTTATCTAAGAAAGTTTTTTTTAGACTCACCAGCAATATATGATAGAAAGGATGAAAATTCATAAAAATAATCATTATCCTGTGTCCCATGTGACAGAAGAGAGTTTGGAAAGAAATGGTCAACTCCATTCCGTAATATTTTGGGATTTGGACTTAAGTGTCAAAGACGCAACGTACCACCGGTATATTTATTTATTACGCTTAATATGGAATATAAGACAGATGTATTATGCTTTGACACTTTTGGAAATAAATAATTAATAATTTATAAACATATCGAAATAAATTAATAATAGTTTATAATGTAAATAATAAGAGGAGTATACGATTATAATATTTTATCGTTTTTACATCCTCCAGTTGAGATTAAACTTCGAGGCAACATTTTTATACGAATTGTTCGATTAAATACCTCCAATTTGGATTAAAATGCAATTTTAAACATCTCACCATAAAAAATATGAAACATTTTATACCGATCTGCGAGTTTAATCCAAATTTCACGAATTTAACAGCCGAGAGGTAAATTTGAAGGCTTTCCCTCGAAACCGCCCCGAGAGTTCGACGACAGAGTTGCGAGTCAGCTATTCTGCCGGCTTTCTGCTGAATGTGCCCTTTCTATTCTTAACCGGCGGATCTAAAGTGGCCCAAGTTCTTAATCTGAAAACGATAGGTTGCTCACGTCAGAGCCTCTTCGATCGCTAATTGATGGTGATTCAAGGGATTCTCCTGTGATACCCGAAACACGACGCTAGCTAGAATGCTTCAAAATAGCAAACATTTTGATCAGAGTCGAAGACAAGTCGTAACTGAACTGAAACGGAAACATGAGGAATATATTTTTACAAACTTTTATTTAACTTGAGTTTTTTCATGTTCGTAAAGATGGAATTTTGTGATCCATTTTTCACTCACTTCCTGATTTGCTAGAGTTATGAAATTTTGTGCATTCGGGTGTTCTCGATGACGATACACTAATTCAATATTTTCAGAACTTAATTACCAGTTAATAGATAAATTTAATTAAATTTTGGTTCTATACTAGTAGCAACATATAATATTGGAGTTTTGGGAAAATTTATTGTAATATTCCATAGTATTTATAATAAGGAATTTTAAATAAAAGCCTAAAAAGTTGGAGATCACAGTAATAAAAAGTTTTATCACAGTAATAAAAGTGTGTTTTTAAAAATTTTCTTTATTAAATTAATTATTCACTAATTTATACAGTTTGTTGGAAAAATTAAAGTTAAAAAAATTAAAGTCATTTAAAGTATCTATGGGATATTTGAGTCACTATACTTAAAAAATGAGAAGTATCATGTCTATTTATTGTTTATTCAGGGATGATGCATAATTTGGAAAAGAATGCAAACTGAGCAATATTTTCGGAAATAATATATGTTAACGCGTTCTGAAAATTTCTTTAATCTCATGCATTTAAATAAGTAGTGTTATATAGAATTCAGCTGAATTATAATTTGATTTCTTAAATTCAGTATAATGCTATGATGACTACCGACATTGCAGATTTCTAATATCTCCTGCATTAATTGTAATATGTCAAATTAAACAGGGATAGATACAAAATATTTTGAAAATATTTTTCATTTTAACTTTCTAGTCGACGAAGTATACTGAGAGAAAGTATTGCAATTGTCAGTAGATTCGTCCTTGGGATTTTAATGAATTTCCACATTTTAGACATCCTTTACGCTACTTGCACACACACCGATTTGTGTCTGTCGACCGCATTCCTTTGGTGGCATCATGAAGAGTTTGAATGGGAGCTTGCACACGTACCGACAATTGCAGAATGTCGGTAATTGTCACGATCCCAGTGGCACGTGTAATCCTACTGCCTCTTGCTCACGCACCGATTTCCGGAGATTCCAGTGGCAATTGCCCCAGTGGTGACTTTATCCCAGTGGCGACTGCCGGTGATCCCAGTAGCACGTGTAATCCTATTACCTCTTGCACACGTACCGATTTCTTATTGATGTTTCCAGTGGCACATGTAATTCTATTGTCCCTTTCACACGCACCGATTTCGGTTCGTCAACATTCTCGTAGCTTCTTCCATTTCTTTTCAGATGTAAATCGTAAATCCGGCATAACGTCGATCGACGTGTGTGTGCGAGGAATGCATCGCTTGCAAATAGTCGACACGAATCGGTGTGTGTGCAAGGAACGCATCTCCGGCAAAAAAATCGACCGACTTTATGTCAATAGACACAAATCGGTGTGTGTGCAAGTAGCTTTAGTCCGAAAAAAGATTTTTGGAGTTATGTCTGTCGGTGTGTCTGTGGTAATGATAACTCAAAAACGCAATAAGTTAGACAGATGGAATTTGATTTGTGGCCTTTACACTACAGTTGTAAATCTATATCATGTTTCGAACGAAATTCGTCTGGAGGAAGACTTCTCGTCCGTGAGCATGTAATAGAAATAACTTAAAAATGCAATGGATCAGATATTTGAAATTTGGAATGTGGCTTTATCAATAAAATTGAATAATGAAATACAAACGAATCAAATTTTATGTATCAAATTTTTGATCAAATCAATCAAAGGGTTGACTGCCTGACCATCTGTCTATTCGTGCGAATGTGAACGCAAAACTGAAAGATGCAAGAAGTCAAATGGTTGGATTTTAGTGCATGATCTTCGGAACAAAATTAAAGATCTGAGTGTGATTTTGTACTAAATCCTTCAACGGGAGGCTGTCTGTCCGCGTGCATATGAGCACGATGGCTCAAATATAGGAAAAGCTAGATGAATGAAAATTGATACGTGTCATTTGTAAATTTCATTACGATCTTTTTAGTTTATTAAACGCAAATTATCCTTTCTTGCGGTACTTTTGGCAAATTTCTAGTTTGCACTAAATTTTTGTCCCGTTCTAGTAAGACTCCATTCGATTCCACCAAGAAATGCAATCTGTAGGGATTGTTAAATTTTTTCCCCAAACTCCAAGTTATTTGAAGGGAAAAAATTCTCTTTTTGTATTCAAAAGTGAATTTGAGATAAATCGAATTAATTGCTGTATGTTCAAATATTCAAACCATGAATATATCACAAATGAAAGAAAATGATTTTTTTGGTAATTCTAATATGTTTGCAGCTAGTCAAGATTGGATTACGATAAATATTATTAACAGGATACGTAGTTACTACATTGATTTTTAACACGCTATATCAGACTTCTGAAACCTTGCACGTCGTTTTAAAATAATCGAGGGATTGCAACTTTTTTGAAAAGAAAAGAGAAACCTAAGAGAGAGAGAGAGAGAGAAAGAAAAAACCGCCCCATTCCACTCAAAATGATGTCCTTTTTCGGAGATTCGTGGAAGGGCTGCAGAAGTCGGAATTATGTCACTGCTGTTGCCAGAATCGATACAGAGAATCAGTCGGCTTTTGTTCTCGAACCTTTCGTTCAAGAAGCTGATTGGATTAGCTGCCATAGCAATTTGTAACACGAATCCGGAAAGTAACTACAACATCCGAACAAAAAATCTATCGTCCTACTAGAAATTATAAGTCGTTTGTTGTGTCGATTATATCTTGTTCGATATCTTTGGATTGGAATATCTGAAAGTGCCAAAAACAATGTGCGTTTCGATGTTATGGGAGCTTAATTAAGTAGACGATAAAAAGAGCATACGCATACAAGAATGAAGTGAGGGAAATTAAACGGAGCGTTTTTGTCTTCTGCTTCTAATCCATGTTACGATTTTATAATATTTCTTGTACATTCCAGAGGATTGTTGAAAATGAAAAGAAAGCCCCGCAAACTTATTTTTTAATGAAAAGCATCAAAGGTTCTCATTGGTGCAGATGCTAACATCATGTCTAGAAAAAATGCGTATCGGATTTCTGGTAATGTTACTTCCTTGAAAAAACCCCCCGATTTTCTTCCTTTAAGTCATTATTCACTATGCGTTTATGTGAATAAAAGAGAGTTCTTTTAAACAGTAATTAAATATTAACACTTTAATCGCCAAGTGAATCAAATACGATTCATACCTACTATCTAATAAGATGACCCCTAATCTACTGTAGTTAAGAGATAACAGAGGAGTCATCGAATTAGATAGATGGTTCAAATTTCAGACGTGAGTTCTGGCGACTAAAGCGTTAAAATTTATAATTAGAATTATAACTCAGTCCGTTTGGTCTATCCGTTAGCAACTTTATAAAACAGATAAAAATATCACACAGCTTGTGGGATTTAACTGCAACCTTTAACGATTAAGCAGAGGCGTAGCGACCGGGGAGTGTAGATGCCCCCGGTGCCACTCTTCGGGGGCTTATGGGGACAAAGCATTAGTGCGTTCATGTCAATTTTTAAAGTCAAATATAATGACGGGGCTAAAAAAAGCATTCTCCGGGAGCCATTTACCCTTGCTAAGCCGCTGATGACGACAGGGCTCGAAAAAAAGCTATATTTTGCCCAAACCCACATACCCTTGCTATGTCACTGCGATTAAAATCTCCATCAAATTTTCAATTGCCGATGAGATAACTGAAAAACCGTAAATATATCACCCTTCTCACGGTTTTAGTTGTCCGATTTTCTTTTCCCTCCAAATTAATAAAAGAACGAAGTCAAATTTGGTAAAATTTGGATTAGAAAGTTGGCCATACATCTCTTGATGTATCTATGTGCAACTGCCACGTTTCCTAATTGTAAAAAGCAAACTAGGCCGAAACATTCGATTTTTCTTTCTCGTTTCTCGAACAAGTTTATTTGCAGGCATGATAAGTTTTTGAAATTTTACTTGTGAAAGAAATGAAAATGTGTTGGAAAAATGAAGCAATCGAAAATTATGGAAATAATCATTACCGTTGCCCCATATGGCAAAAGACAATGTGGAAAGAAGCGGTCAATTGCGTAATATTTTGTGATTTGAACTTAGTATCAAAGGTACAATGTGCTACCGGTATATTATTTATTTCTCTTATCTCCATTATAAGAACTATGAAATTAGTTCTCTTTTTGTGTTTTCAAACTTTTTGAAATAAACAAATAAAAGATTCGTTGATATTTTGAAAATCGGACTTTTGGACAGGAAAAAATAGTAAATAGGGCAACTAAAGCTTGACGGAATGAATAAATATTGCATACTATAAATTCTTTCTAAAACTACTCCATAAGCGTGTATTTTCAGTACAGAATAGCAAAGTAATTTTAGTATTCAAATCTAATAATATGATTTCTTGCTGTAGTTATATCAACTTTGAAATAAATTTCATTATCAATCTAGAAATCTATCTTGAAATCTAGAAATGCCATGACTCAATTTTTGGCAGTTCGAACGATTACTGAATTTTAGAACACATTTTGTGTTAAAAATTTTTTATTTTACTTATTAATTGACGAACTCTTATAAAAATAATCTATTACCTATCCGTGTACATCACGCACGGACACTATATATGTGGTCGATAATTTGATTAATAGATCATCTTGCAGTCTTTTGAAGTTTCAATCAAATTCCTGGAATTGTAATAAGAAAATTTGATAATGCGAAAATATGGTTGGTTTGATTAAAAGAATATCGTAGGTTTCTATATAATTTGTTTGAATATATCGTAATTTACTTATCTTTCTTAGTAATTAGTACCCCCTCTGTCTGATCCAATTCGCAATAAATTTTGTCCGAATTTATGGTATACATTGAAAAGTAACTTGCTCGAATACGTTCGGGCAGATCGTTCAACCCTATTTATTCGTGCACACAAACATATATATATTATGCAGAGTTAATCCTCATTTATCTATACAAAATTTTATTACTATATGAATTTTTTTTGCCAAATCTTTCCCACAACCTTCCAATTTCTATGAAGCAGAAGTATGGAGGTAATTCTCATGTGAAAGATCTACGCTATTAAAATCCGATTGTATGTATGTCCGGCCATCTTCTCACGAACCACCGAACGGAGAAACTCGTGGAAAGTGCCAAGAGATGGGAAATAATCCAAGGAATCCATTTTGGCCATTTAAATTCCGAAATTACAATTAGTAAAAAAGATATTAATTAAAAACTAATTAACAACAATACTTTTCATTGTTGCAGCGCAATTCAAACCGTTTTCATTGTTTAAACAAATATTTAATTGAGTGTTTCTCTTTCATTGTTGAAAACTTCAACAATGCAACAAGGAAACCTGAACAATGCAACGAGTCAATGAGGACAGCGTTGTGTGGGTAATTGATACAAAGAAACAGGAAAATTTAAATCTCTCAAATAAGGGTTTTACAAAAAATATTTTTCCCCCGTGATTTTTAACTTTGAGATTTCATGTATATAGTGCATTTTGCTTCATGCATATGTAAACTGGAGGCGGGCATATGAAAAAATATGGATTCCGACCAACGCCGAGTTATTCTGAGACCATTGATTTCGCCACGACCAGGTATAATGTTCTTTACAGAATAATGATTTTTTAATATTTATTGCGATTTTTTAAAAATAAGTCGATTTTGACGCGTTAACGCGGATAGAATGTCTCAACTCCTCCTTTCTCCTTATTTATTTAGGACAGAACGATGGCCATGTATCACGTGACCTCACTTCTTCTCTTCGCCAGGGAATGACGCATTATTCGAGATAGCCCGTGCAACGATGGGCCGCACAGCTAGTATTACACATAAATGTCCCTTTTCCAGACCTTCGACCAAAGAATAGAACCATATAGATTATCTTCCACGTATCATAAGATCTGCTACTGAGGCTCAAATTGGAATGATTTATGCAAAGTTCCCTTCTGTCACCGAGGTTGTGGTTGTTCTAATCCCACTTGGACTAACATACCTAGCCAAGTTCACGAGTGAACTCATGATGAAGGGCAAGTGTGGTATCTTCTGTGGGCGAAGTTGACCTATAAGCACTTAGGTAGCAACCGAGGTGGAAGAAGTCTTATAAAGCTTCAATATATGGGAATAAGTGCTTTCCTGTAGGAGTTTCAAGGAAAAGTGGCCCTCAGTTGTGTTTCGCTTGTGGAGAAACTACCAGCAGCTAACCTGACTGCAGTGGGCGATCCATTGCTAAAGCGCACATCAGTCAACCAGGATTTTGAATAATGAATGTTGAGAACACACAAACAGAGGATGGAGACCATTACCTACTACCTCCGATGGATGTTCTTCAACCATGCTATGCCGTGCCTTAACTCTCTAGGCCAATGGTAGGCACTAAAAACGACCAACAAGTTATAAGAAGTATCCGTAAACTTAATATATTTCCTTACTATGCCACTGGTTGAACAGTAGCCCAATAATGGACCTTCTGACCTTTCATCAATGTTCCTGTGGTGGCATTCCTTGCCCCTGTCCTGCCTAGGCACCCAGGGACCTGTGAATGAGAGTCGCTGCAATAGCTCGAGTACTGAGGCCGGAGTCCTAGTAGCCATCACCGAGGAGAAGTAGTGCGCCCAGGAGAAGAGAGAACCCGCTTACTTATCCGGTGGCTTCTCATACACAAAATCATGGGCCCCACCCCCCGGGGGAGACACAGGGCTGATAAAATCAAACGGTTTTTTTTAATCAGTGTAAAACAAAAGACCTTTATGTACAATTTTTTAATCCTTATTTCAGTCTTCTTAATGTCAACAACCAATGCTCACACGTGGCACACATCTAGAGCGCCGCACCAGTTTCATTTTGGAATCCATTGCATATCTTACAGGATGTAAAAAAAACGAGACGACATTACACAGAATGAAAAAGTGTGCAGTTAGATGTTATGCACAGTTGCATTTGTTATGTGATTGAGACATCACACGAACGGATTCCATTACAATCAAATTTCGTCATTTTAACATCATTAACACATAACATTCATCTAGTTAAAATTTTAAAATGTTTCAAAAACTGAAAATACACAAAGAAATAGTGAGAAAATTAAATTTACTTTAATTCGACTAAAGTCAAAACAACAGGTTTGAACTTTAAATCTCGAACTCATTGAAGTTGTAACAATTTGCGTTCAAGTTTCGTAAAATTTATTCACATTGCATTGGCTTCTGTTGTGGTGCCAAATATCCCGTTCTTTCACTCAATCGTCTTTTGCCATTAATACATAATGTCGAATAAACAGATCGGCGCCATTCACAAAACTTATTCCACGCTTGTTTTCTCGCGAGTCCAATCTTGAGGCTGAAATTCGGAACGTGAGCTGCTTTTGTGAAAGGGAAAATGCAGCAAGGCGTGTGGCACCGCGCCAAATGATTATCTTGGCGACATTTTGGCAAGTTTCCGACTGCAAAAACATACTTCTGCGAGCCGGATTTCGGATTTTCTTGTGTGATTCCAACTATAATTACCATATCTTCCGGAAGAAATTATTTCCAAAGAAAAGTGCCTCCTAAAATAAACATTATATTTCCACATTATTTTTAACTTCTTTTGTTTCTTTTTCATGCGTAAAAGTAGAGGCCCGTTTGGGAAATTGGGCCCTTTGTTAGGGTCTTCCCCGCTTACTAAACTCGAGTTCACCTTCTATGATGTCAGCAGCTTTGATCTAATATTTATTAGAATGGAGTAAAGAAAAAATAACATAATGAAGCATTTTGAATTTTGTAAACACAGGGTGAGCACAAAGTCTTCTCCCGATTGCAAAAATGTTTTGCTCAAAAACTATTATATTTAGATATATGTTTATTTCTATAAATTGTAAATATTGTAACGGAATTTGTAATACGACCAATTACCTTGATAAATTTCAACGTGCTTCTACTTTGCAGCTCGGAGAATGCCAAGGTGGTACTTCGCCATATATTGTCCAACATTTATTAGGGGAACACTAGACATATTGTTCAGCAACGGATTCCGAAACCCTCCGCGCCTTTGCTCATACGCCGGACGGAGTTATTTTCATCAAAATAGGGTAAAAGTGAAGGATGGAAGGGGAAATGTTTACATTTTACTTAGCGTGATATAACAAAGAACTCTGGAAATGCCCTCATATGACTCATTGCCTGACACCCCTTTCTAGAGTAAAATCGTCCAAAAGTGCTAGTTTCGGAATCCGTTATCTTAGCTTTCAATGTTTCAATATCGCAAACTGGGATGCCAGACCCTTTCCTTGATCTAACCCCGAAAAAAGAAATCAGAAAAGAGTGGAACCTATAATGTGGTCCATTCCCGCTGTCGAGAAGTTTTTTGTCCGGTATCAGGCGAATTACAGAACCACAGTGAAGGGGTGCTTTATGGCCTTGATATTTAGTGGACTGCGTCCATAGTAACGTCTAATTTCGCGCCAACGTTATGCAATCTGGAAAAGACATCGTACTTATTCTGTATATTCGAATAATTTACTCTGCAAGAATTATGATATATAAATATACACGGTGTTTCAAAGCTCGTGGTATATACGTTAGGAGGTGATAGGACACAACTATACAAGCACAAAGCACCATACACTGTATGCTCGGAACTCAAGCTGTAAAGCGCTAGAGGGCGCTTTCCGGCAATCTGTCCCATGTTATCTTCAAAACACGATAACTAGAGTGACTTTGATTCGATTTGAACCTACGAGTAATATGTTGTGGGGAAAAAGGAAGAGAAAAAGGGGAGAGTGGAAACATTGGTAGAATTCGTAGATGGTCCATACAGCTGAAAGAGTGTGGAAAAGATGGCTGTGTGTAGAAATTTTCCTTTCCCCTTAACTCACTTACTATTGAAATAGAAAGATAATTTAAATTGCACGAATTATTGTCTCATCATAACGAACAACTTTTGAGCAGAAAGTTTTTCGATAGCTGCAACTGCTTAGAAGTTAAGGAGCGAAAAATGATTTTCCCACCCTAACTTCTACTGCCTTTTAACCTAAGTTTATGACATCTCGTTGGAAAACTCTCTTTAGTTGCATTCTCTTACAACCTCTTTCATCCTCTTAGCTTAAACCTTTACAAAAATTACAAATGTAATTGACGGAGGGAGTGAATTTTTCCTTTCCTTATAATTCTGAACAAAAGAACTTTCCCTTCGTCTGCCAGCTTGTCGACCGGAATTTTTTAACGTAGGACTACATTCCTCCCATTGGGGTCTCATGAAGGAAATTGATTCACACGCCAAAACGCCACAAAACTTGGTATGGGAGATCCTCTATATCTCGGTAACTACATTTGTTAAAAACATAACTAATGTCTTATTTTAGAGATAAAGGGTAACAACAGAAGTTACAAAAAAACTTACTTAAACTTAAAAACTTAAGAGAAATTTCGAGAAACAAAAGACTCACGCGAGTAAAGTAGTCTTACGCCTTTACCATCAACGGCTGTTTGAAAAGACAGACTCCCATCGTTTTTTTAGTTTATTCTATATTCAGTAAAACCTATCGCTAGATGTTTTATGAGCAAGATTTCCGGTATATAAAAATAGCTTATGTATATCAGCTAAACTCTTCCTTTCCTTTTTTTCCCTCTTTTTTTGCAAGGTAATTAATATGAAGACAGGTACCACGTATGATAAGATCGTAATGTACGCTCCTTACAAAATAAATGCCATTATGTCATGTGGTTGTGTTGGTCACATCTCTGATGGCGGGACGCACCTCTTGAGGAAGGGGCTAGCGTATGGGTCGATGATAACCATTTTGTAGCTGAAGTGCCAGGATAAGGTAATATATCTTAATGAATTACCTCCATAGTTTAGTGAAGATAACCGAGTATTCGTTTTTGACCTCTTCCCTTTGACCGGTTGGATAGAAAATTTGAAACAAATCTACAATAAAGATTTAAGGAAAAAAGAAACAGATCTACAATAAAGGTTTAAAGAAAAAAAGAAACAGATCTACAATAAAGGTTCAAAGAAAAAAGAAACAGATCTACAATAAAGGTTTAAAGAAAAAAAAGAAACAGATCTACAAT
>BGPR01000869.1:75613-216948 GCA_013235015.1 Araneus ventricosus
AAAAAAGAAACAGATCTACAATAAAGGTTTAAAGAAAAAAGAAACAGATCTACAATAAAGGTTTAAAGAAAAAAGAAACAGATCTACAATAAAGGTTTAAAGAAAAAAGAAACAGATCTACAATAAAGGTTTAAAGAAAAAAGAAACAGATCTACAATAAAGGTTTAAAGAAAAAAGAAACAGATCTACAATAAAGGTTTAAAGAAAAAAGAAACAGATCTACAATAAAGGTTTAAAGAAAAAAGAAACAGATCTACAATAAAGGTTTAAACAAAATTTTAAATATCTTGCTCGTTGCGTTTTCACTCGTTACATTCTTCATAGACAGGCAGATTTCCAAAAATGTTTTTTTTTGGACTCAGGAGATCTAAAAAGTGGGGTTTCATCGCAATCTGGAGGTCGAATTTTCTGACGATAACTATTTTCACTTTGGAAATCAAAATCATACAAAGAAGGCAAAAAACTAAGAAAAATACTCTGAGAGAATCGAATTAAACAAACAAGGAATCCATTCCAGTCCACTTTATCAAGGGCTTAGGACTATATTCGAAATGCATTCAAAATATTCTATTCCATTGTTTTTTTGTTTTTTGTATGCTGCTGCAATTGCGCGCTACTTAAACATTGTCTAAATTTTATTGTTTAAATTTTGTTGTTTCTGTTGAAAGTTTAAGTTAAATTTATTTTTAAATTTGTTTTTTCTACTTTTTCTAGTTGATTGTTTTTAAGCTCTACTTTCACTTTGCATAACAGTTATGCGAGAAAGTAAAACCTATGCGTTTTAAAGAATAAATAAAATTTCGCTATGCTATATCTTCTTAGGAGGGCATTGGTTTTTCGGGAAGTAGCTCTTCGTATTGCTTGAGGTAGCGTGTGTTAAACAGATTAATGTACGCACATTAACTTGGGTTTCTCGACATTTCCTGCTTGACGATGAATTCCAGATAGTCCAAAAATATGATAATGCAGTAAAACTTCGATTAGCCGTCACCGTCCGGATCAGGGGTGTGACGGACAACAGAAATCTCTTTATACATATTTATTTATTCAAAGAAAACACACTACAGAGATGACCCCATTTACAGAGCGCATGATCAAAAAAATACAAAGAACACAAGCCATAAAGTGAATTAAAACACAAAGAAAAAAGTAACTGCAGAGAACACAACAGTTCAAAGCTCAAAACCACATTAATTATAAAAATGTAAACACTAAATGTTTTAAAACGAAAACACGCAATTACAAAAGCACTAAAGACACACTGAGGTTCCAAAAGTCCATGTTGCATATCGTTAAATTAAAATTATAAAAAAATCACACAATTTTTTTAAAATTTAGAACACTAAATCAAAAAACCATTAAAAAAGCAAGGGTCAAAAAGTCAAACACACACAAGCACATATGTACAATAACGTGATTTCACTTCTGGCTCGGGACGAAAAGGAAAATAAAATCCTTTGAAAGTGAATAATGCATTCATGCTGTATTTAATTTTACAAAACGATCAATATAAACTTCAATATAAGAATAGTAATGTACAGAAATGTAGTGTAAATGAGTGACGGCTAATCGAAGTTTTATTCTATGGGAAAGTTCACTGAAGTCAACTCACAATCATATGACAAATATAAGTGCACATGTCACGTAACACCTAGTTAGGCATGTTGTCTTACATTATGCGGTGACATATTATTACGAGCAGTAAATACAAAATGCGCATTGAAGCTGATCACTTGACTTGCATGTTCTCTCTTCACTTGAAATGAACGGGTTTCTCATATATTTTTGATGACCACAAATCACGAACAGCCTCAAAGAAACCATGCACTTGAATTCAATGCTAAGTCCACCAAGGTAGAGAAAGATAATTTTATGGCGCAAGAGCCGAAGCTGCACTAAGTAATACAGAGAGATAACTCTTGGATGATTTATCCGTTCTTTATCCTTCTCGGCGATCAAGGTAATTGGACGAAAATTAGCCATGTTCCTCTCCCCCTCCGAAAACTGTACACTGGGAAGGGGGGATCGAATTGATGGACGTCGTTTTAATTAACCCGTGTTCCCAAACTCTCGCTCGTTCCTGTCAGCTTCGCGGACATTCATCAAATTCACCCTTTTCTCCTTAAAAGAAAGGGACAAGACGTTCTGCGGAATAACGGAGAAGAAGGCGTTGGAGATTTTTTTTAGGGAACTGAGAGAGTCCGCGTTTTCTTGATGCTGTTGATGAGTTTGAGGTGAAGCTGATTGGAGATTTTTATAATGGAGCTGGCAGATTTCAAAATTTCTAGGTTGTGAAATTTGAATCAGTGAACTATTTTTTTTTGTTGACTTGAACTCTTAAGAGATTCAGGGTTAAGCTCGGTTTGGGTTAGAAAAAAGATTCATGGTAACTTAATGCTTCAAGATTTCCAATAATTCCGATTTTTCGATAGTTTTTTTCCTATCTAGGAACATAAGCCATTTTAAATACTATGCAGTTTGATTTACGTCCTTTCAGCGGCCAATGTTGTCACTTTAAACCTGCGGGAATAGTCTCCCCTCTACCTTCTCGCATACTTCTCTAATGTGGTTGATTTTGTGTTTAATTTCGTAGTACAGTGAAGATAATCGTGCGTGCTTTTTAGACCTCTTTTCTGAGCAGTTTGGGACTAAAATTTGGCAGAAGGATACAATTTGGATGTCAAAACAACACACTAACTGTCATATTGCTAGCTCGTTACGTTTTTGAGTTATCGTGTTCACATACATACGGGAAGACAGTATTTTAACAGACAGACGGCTGACAGGCAGAAAAATATAACTCTAAGAACAGTTTTTTAGGATAATATTTAGGCTTGATTCGTCTGTTTTGTATTCGCCTGGCTTGTTTGTATCAGCCGTTGTATTCTGTGAGTAACAGTTTTTACATTAGGCAGTTCACAGAAACGCAATGAATACATCTAATATATTACAGTAAACAACAGCAGTATTAACCAGCGGGAGTGGTCTCCCCTAAACTTTCTCGTATACTTTCTAAGTGGAGATTCGTCAAAATCTCGAGTTCGAATTTTTTTTGACGATTACAATACTTTCTCTCTGTATACTTCGTATACGAGAAAGTGAAACAAACCAACAAACCTGAAATCAAATATCTATTGCCACGTTTAAAAAAAATATTACTTTGAAGCAGGTGCGATAAAATAGGCAATGCAATGAATACTAAAACGAAAATTCTGCTTTGGAATGGAATTCCCAAGAAAACAATTTATACTACCACAACCATAACAATTGCAAAAGCGCGTAAATAAAAGATTTGCTGAAATAATGAGATCGGTTTGAATTTTATTTACAACAATAAAAAAATTGTTACAATTCATGTTTGAAAACATTATTTATTGTTGTAAATAAAATTTACAACAATAACAGATTGTTACCAGTACGCATGCGCATGAGAATCGGATTAAGAGAAATTGAATATGCAATTTGAACGCCTCTTTTTGACGGATTTGGCCCAACATTTTATACGCACCTACATTCATGACGATAAAACTGTGTACCAAATTTTATCCATTTACAGTGCTCAAAAAAGTATTGGGCACAAGAAACGCTCAATCGTTCATTTCGTAAATTTCTACTATTACATAAAAACAAAAGATAATTTTAATAGTTTTTGTATCTAAACACTCTGAGAAATATATTAAACCATTACAATTAAATACAATTAATATAGAAATGAGCTATTTGAAATGGTTAGTCTGCAACTACGAAATTAAGGTCAAAAAGTATTGGGGCATTCAGGAAAACCAGCTCGATAAGAAGCCAATTCTGGCAGAATGTCTGATACAACTGCAAATAGAATTGCAAACCTAGAAAACACTAGTTAAGAAGCAAAATGCAGGAGCTACTACGTTAGTCCATCATTTGCATGGTAGCATGGATCGAAAAAAAATCAGAGATATCCATTGGCATCAGAAAACTCACCATTTGTCATTGGAAACGTGGAAGCTCCGAGAGAAAAACTGGTGAAATTGTAAATGTAAGTAAATCTACTGTACATAATACAATTTCGAAATACAAGAAGACAAAATCAGTTAAAAACAGACCAAGAACAGGTCGCCCAAGGTGTTTCACTGAGCGTGAAGAAAGGTGGATTTTTAGAAAAGTTATTTGCAACCCTAAAACCAGTGCAGTCAAATTAACTTTAAAAGCGAAACAAAGGTTTATCAAGTCTGTTAACCCAGAAACGGTCCGGAATATCTTGAGAAAATACAATTTTCATGGCCAAGTAGCTAGAAGAAAACCATTCCTAAGTAAAGCACATCGAAGAGCTCGTTTAGAATTTGCTAAATCCTACATCAAAAAGACTCCGGAGTTTTGGAATTCAGTTTTATTTGTAGATGAAAGTAAATACAATGTTTTTGGAAGCGATGGGAAGCAAATAGTATGGCGAAAACCCAATAGTGAACTAGAAATGAAGAATCTGACTCCTTCTGTAAAACATGGTGGTGGTAGCCAGATGGTCTGGGGCTGTATGAGTGCCGTGGGTGTGGGGAATTTACATTTTATTGATGGAATTATGGACAAATATATGTATTTAGACATTTTAAAACAAAATTTGAAACGGAGTGCTGAAAAAATGGGCATATTGCCACATTACAAACTCTATCAGGATAATGACCCAAAGCACAATGCTCATATCTGCAGACTCTGGGCTTTATATCACTGTCCCCAAGTAATTAGAACTCATGCACAGAGGCCGGACCTCAAGCCCATTGAGAATATTTGAGACCACTTGAATAACGGAATTCGTAAATTAAAAATTTCCAGCAAAAATGAACTTAGAGAAAAACTCATGTGTGAATGGGATAAAATAGAAGGAAATGTTTGTGCAAATCTTGTGAAATCCATGCCTAAACGACTGAATGAAGTCATAAAATGTAAAGGAGGACCAACACATTATTAAGAAATAATGTTTGAGTGATATAGAACAATTTTGCTTGCGTGACCCAAAACATCTTTGACCATTAATTTCAGTTATGCAACAAGAAATGTTCATTCCAGTATTACTGTAACAATATCGTAAATTAATTTTCATGTTTTTGGATTTTATTTAGTCTACAGATATGACATGTACAAAAAACATTTGGTTGAAATAAAAAATGATTTATTCTTTCACAAAATGTTTGATAGCTTATTGTGCCTCATTACTTTTTTGAGTCACTGTAGCTATTCAAGTTTTTGAGTTATAGCGTTCACATGACCGCGGACATACAGATAGACAGACTTTCCGTTGACGGATTTTGTTCAAAATTTGATAGAAACATACACATTATGTTTAAAGACCAGATACCAAATTTCATCCCCGTAGCTCTAATAGTTTTCGAGTTATTGTGTTAACAGACAGACAGACATGATTCCAAAATTGTGTTTTTCGGACTCAGGGAGGTCTAAAACGTGGAGATTCGTCAAAATCTCGAGTTCGAATTTTTTGACGATTACAATACTTTCTCTTCGTATACTAGAAAGTAAAAAGGTGTATAAAAATATCGGTGATTATGCTATTTTAACAGGTTTTCAGTTAGCTACTACTTTAATAGTGGAAAAAATACGTGAGTGAAAGATTTGGTGAAACAATAAAAATAGTTTCAATTTCATTACAACAATAACAGTATTGTTACAAATTGCGTTTAAAAGTAATTTTGAAAACTATATTAAAATTAAAAACAAATTATATGGAAATAAAATTGGTATCGCTAAAAAACTGTCAAAAAATCATTTTGTGCAAATTGTATTTTCGCCACGAACAAACGGCAAAATTTATATTAATTTTTATTTAATTAAAATTTCAAAGAAAAAAATTGTCCTGAATAGAACATTCCCACACCCTCTAAAATATGCTTGGGCCAAATTTAGTAGCTCAAGGTCTCGCAGCCTGCCCTGTAGAGCTTTATATTCTACGCCTTAAGCTTTCTATATCACGCAAGTTACAGAAAGTATGACAATCTAAGAACAGTATCATGTTAGAAAAATCAGCATTTGCATATTTTCTCCTATATATACTTTAAAGTTCATTTATATTTATTTGCTTATTTTCAATCTTTTGGTCTACTGATTCAAGATATAAGATTACACTTTAAATATTTATTAATAAAAGATGTACTCTCAAAATCTAAGAAATCGCCATATGTAGAGCTGAAAAAAAATTTACTCTTTACTCAGATTTTTTTTCGAAATGCTGCATTAAAAATAGAGATTGATTAAGAGACAAAAATTATCGAGAGAGAGAGAGAGAGAAAGAAACAAGAACAAAAAAATAATATAAGTCGAACAAAAACAAAAGAATTCTACCTGACGTCAAGGAATTTTTTTTTCTGGACTGAAAGATTCTTCTCAATATATTGATCGGAACGAAAAAAGAAATTTGACGAACAATATAGTGATTCTTTTCTTCGGAGTATTCCTCTGTGTACAGCAGAACGATATTAGCTTTGTTACCGAGGTTTTAAAAATACATCTGTTCTGATCGAGCGCCGTGTGTGTCCTGTTTAGAAAACGATAATAAAAAAGAATGAAAAAAAAAATCGAAAGATAGAACAGCTATGGGGGAAAGAAAGGCGCAAGGTTTGTTTGCTCTGTGGATCTTGTGAGAAATGGCGAACGGGGATGATTTCAAAAATGCTTTTGTACGGTAAAAAAAATCGATGTAACGCTTGTTCGCTGTAGTACTCGCAAGGAAAGTTTTGTTTAAAATGAAGAATACAAAGTTTTCGTTATTTTAGAAGATATACAACGTACAAATTGCAGAAACAGCTGTTTTCATTGGAAAAAAACTCTCATACTTTCCAGTTGATTTGCCACGATACAAAATACGCCTCATTTTTTCATTCTCAGCAGGATACTTTCTTCATCACAGTAGCATTATAGAAATATTGATTTCACCTCTAGCTTGTTTTTTCCCCCTACTTTTATCATATTTTTATGAATTAATATTTTGGTTAAATAACTTTTAATTCTGATACAAGGGAATTGAAAAAGAAAATTATACTTTTTGCGGGTATTTTTGCGCTTAAACTGTTTACTACTTCTGGGCACAGTAGCTGGGATATAAATAAATTTCCCTTGCAACGATCTTCAATGTCATTATAATGAGATTCTTAATGGTGTAAATTCATGCTCTTATAATTCATGCCAAATGAACATCGCCAATTTAATTTTGGAACTGTTCCTCATTCATGAGGATAAAGAACGTGGCGTCACAATTGTACAGTAATCTTTAATTTATTATGCATGACATACCTTTTTATCGTTTTTAGGCAGCTTAAAAACCACTTTCTATTTCCGTTTACTTTAATTAAAAAATTCTCAAAATGGGTTTAGTTACAAAAATAAAGAAAGCTGTCACACAAAACAGAAACAAATAATTAGGATTTCAAATAGTATTAGGATGAAACTGTTTCTCTTTTGAAAACTATTGATCTCAGCTTAAAATTTAGTAAATAAACATCAGTTATGTTTCGCACTTTCAGACATAGGAACCACAATAAGTATGCTTTAAATATTCCCACGCTGCAGATTCTATTTTTTTGTTTACAATTTATAAAATTTTTTGTATAATATTGTTAAAATTTATCCCCCCCCCACTGTCAGATATGATTATTTGCTATTTTACCTTTGTTAAATCAAGCCCTCTGAATTAGCGTAATATTAAAATTTGACTGTAGCGCAACAATATTGAGCAATTTTCAAGCTATATTATATATTTTATCTCTCGTTTTAAGAAATCACTTTTTTAGGTCTGGGCATTTAAAATTAATTGGAATTATATAATTTTAATATGTGATGAAGAGCCAATGACACTATGCAAAGTTAAATGATCATGGTGTTGTCTTCAGAAAATATTGAATAATTTTGTCGACATACATATTCTACAAGAAATCGTCAGATTTAATACGATCACGAGAGCACCGAAATACGTTTTAGGTTGCAAATCAAACGGTAATGCTGTTATGTAATCACACAGTGTGAAGTCTCATTGTACATATAATAGAGGTTTAGTTTAGTTTATTTATATTAACGTCCCGTTTTGAAGCAACACGACGGATATTTTGGGACTGCCCTCGCAATTTTGAACCGCGATCAGATGACGAGGACGACACCTGAGCTGATAACCCCTCTCCAAACTTTCACGACACACCAACGGGAAGACGTTTGGCTACTACGTATGATTTAAGGCCCCATACACGGCGGATTTTCAGTGGAATTGAGCCCCAAAGCCGAGACCTTACCACTAGGCCACCGCGGCCTGTAACAAGGGGAATGTTCTCCCTTCAGCTTTTGCATTACACAATATGTCGCATTGTGTGTTTAGATTCGTAATATGAAGACAATCGAGTGTGCCTTTAAGACCTGTTCAAGTTGACAGCTCGGGTCCAAAATCTGACGCATATCTATAACTTTGGTGTCACGACCACATATCAAATTTCATTTGTCTAGATTGCTGGGTTTTGGGTTATCGCGTTCGCATACACACGAACAAACAGACTGACGGAAGTCAATCCTTTGACGGATTTGGTCCAAAATTTGTCGTGGGTCTGATGGTAAGCCCATACGCCGAATCATTTATCCAGTTGGTTGCAAGCTTATTTCGTGTGATTCCCTTTTCATTAAATTTCATATTCAGGCTAAAATCAGCCTTTTTAGTCAAGCCCAACGGTAAATAACTGCAATGTATCGGAGATGGAGGCCCCCTGTCCTTGCGCTCCGAGTAAAATAATCACATCAGTTATCGTATTCACACATATTACTAGAAATAGTTTTTTCGGAATCAGGGAAGTCTAAAACACGAAGATTCATCAAAATGTCGAGATCGAATATTTTGATGATTACAATACTTTCTCTGTATATTTCGTAAATAATACAAGAAAGTAAAAATTACTGAACATGCTTTAGTTTTGGAGGTTCTGTCACACTGTAAATATTGAACCAATATTTATTTCAGATATGTTGTACTTATTGTCCATGAAACAACGCATTTATTTTGGAAATAAAATTAAATTACAATGACGAAGATTTTTCTTTCTGCCCGAAATTTTTTTACATTTCAGTGTCACAGTTCCATACTTATTTTTCATCCTTGCAATTATCTTTTGTAACGCCAGCCTTCTATTCAGCGAAGACACTGTCTTGGGCACAGAACTTTATATCCTCCAATGCCAACAATAAGACCGCAACAATGAGCAAAACTATTGTCGCTGCTGAGGAATTCGCGGACGAAATTCCGCAAGAAACTCTCCTGCGGGCAGTAATTGCATCATTCAACAAGTTGGGAGCGGGAGAAATATTTTGGGCAAACTTTAATGATGTCTTTTGTCTCTTGAAACAAAAACAGCAGAAGAAATATCATGCAGATGAACAATGCCACGTTGCCACTTGTGTGATGCGTGTCCTGTGGTATACAGCCGGACAGCTGAAATGCTGCAGCGCCCTTTCTCGCCATTAATGGACACGCTTCCTGTTGTTTGATGTAGTTAGGAGAAATAATGCGTATATAATAGATGTTAGACATTCATACGGTATATACATTTCGATGAAATAAAAGTTAGCTACTTTTACAATATATCAAGAAATATTAAGAATATTAAGAGACGCTCTGTAATTCTTTTTTGGAAACTTTATTTGTTGATCTATTTAAGCTTGACAGTTTCATCTAAAGCGTGTAAGACGCACGTAAACTGTCACATTCACAAAAAATGTACCGAACATATAACATGCATGAAAAAATATAATATAGAATGGAATTAAGTACGGATTTTAGATTGACACGCAGAACATTACAAAAGTATTTTAAGAATGTACGAAGAAGCAAAAAATTATAAGCATAAATATACATAAAATAATAACAGAATTTAGAATAACTCAAATGCAAAAATAACAAAGTACTAATTAATACATATCTAAAGCTTATAAAACCAGTAGCAGTAATAACATTTAGCACAATTTAGATCAGAAACCAGAGTAAAAGAGAATAGAACTGAGGACATAATTCGGAAAAACAGTAATTCACAAATAACATAGCATTATACGAACTCAAAGACAACTTCAAAATATATACAAAAGGAAAGTACACTTCAACCAGTAGCATCATCAATACAAAATGCTTGTGAAAAAAGAACTCCTCTTCACCCTTCAAGTTCGTCACAAATGCACTTAGAAATCTAAAATGCTTTTTCAAGTTTAAGAACAGCGGTGATGTTTTTGAAAAATTTTTTGAGTCAATCTTTCTTAACCGTTTTCAGTTGGCTTTCTTAAATGATAAATTTGGTGTATGTGTACATTCAAAAACATGATTTTAGATACGGTATGTGTTGCAATAGCAAATACGACGTATTCATATTGAAATTGTTCTTTAGTTTGTTTGCACTTCCGTTGTCGGCTTTGTTAGATGTTCGAGAAAGTTTTCCCGAGGCTAAAATCCGAAAATAAATAAAAAATGAAGGATAATTAATGAAAAATAAAATTGAAATAAAAAATTTGCTACTATAAAATTTTTTCTTGTAAATAAATGCTAAATTAACATCCAAACATGTGTATATATTTCAACATTGTTTTTCTTGATTATTTTATTATTCAGCCGCAGTTGATGCGTTGTTGTTGCGAGCAATTTTATGAACGAGAATAAAGATTGCAGGAAATGTAATTAAGAAAATTTGTTTTGATGTCAATTTTTAATTAAAATTAATTAAAAATCAGTGATTTCGTAGTTAAAATTTCTTTGTTAAAGCTTACCTACATCAAGTGAAAATTTTATATATTTTTTTAATAACTAATAATTAAGTTGCTCAAAATTAATGAAAAAGGTAAAATTTAAGTTACACCGAAATTTATTACTGCGCAGTGTTGTATAAGTTACACCACCTCCACAGCTACAGTTCAAGAGATTCCGCTAAGTATAGATCAACAAAGGGTATAAGAGAAAACTTATGTCCTTCCTATTTAACACTTGCTGAGAAGGAACAACTTTTTGTTTGCGCTCTGAATATCCAGAAAAAAATTATGTATCTGATGGATAACTCCAAAATATGCACAGTATATATCTTTTATGTATCGGATGCATAATCTGACTCCAGTTCTTTGTTTTTTAATAACTGCATAATATCTCATTTTAGCACAAGTGCTACTCATACTTATAGGTAGAGTTTCCAATATTGAAACTTCGCCTAAGTGTGGGTAGCACCTGTGCTAAAATGAGATATTATTCAGATAATTTCAGTGCCTGAAAGATAGGAGTAATTAATTTTTCGTTCAAGAAAGAGAATGAAATTATCCCTTTCTTTACAGAAATTCCAGGAGGACGATACCCTGTGTTGCGCCATCAATTTTCAACAAAGAAATGAATTATCTTAATCCATTAAAATCTCCCAGGCGCCCAGAACCGCCTGAGTCCGGTATCAGTCGAAAGGGGCGGCTTGAGGCGGCATAGGACTCGTAGGTTTATACACAGGTGCTACCCACACTTAGGTGAAGTTTCAATATTGGAAACTTTACGTGAGTGTGAGTAGCACCAATGCAACTTGATTCAGTTGCACATTGTTGCACAGAAGGATTAGAATGAAATAATTAACTTTAGAAAATATGCAGATCAGATTTTTTCCAGGACCACAGTGGTCTTGTCTCCAGGGCCGGATCCAGGCCCTAAACATGATTCCACCAAAGATTCGCCATGTATGTGGGCCTGGTGCAAGTTACATTTGACATCGAAGGTCAAATGCCCTGGGTTTGGAAAGGGGAAGTATTGGCTCAAGTTTCGTCTCATTCATCTGGGTACTGTTCAAAATTCTCGTATTGCATCAGAAACGGATATTAATGTAACTAAACTAAACACGAATACAAACAAACAAAACTGTTATGGTTTGCAAAAATTGACATACCTTGAAAGGTGCAGTTTGGAGTTGGTTCTTACTGCACAATTGCGTCCAATTAAAGAAACATAACTCAGCAAAAAATGGAATTCCCTGTGCTATCAAAACAATCTTATTTTACATCGCTATGTATGATTACTATTCGATGTGTAGCCTTGGCAAATATGTGACGGGCTTTTTGAGAATTATTTTCAGTGATTCTGTCTTATCTACAAAAAGATTCTATATTATAATAAAATATTTAACCATATTTATGGTTTATATAATTTACAAACGCTCTCAAGTCAGATGGGTATAACCGATACAGCTTAATAATGATTTTAACATTCCTTTCCTCTGTAGAATTCTCATCTCAGAACATTTTCTCCAATGCCGAAAGAATCATCTTTCCATCTCCTAGGAAGAATCTGAACGTTTTTTCATGGATATCCAACAAAGAAACAGAAGAAATAGAAGAGGAGAGCATATGTAGGGAAAAATACCCGGAGGAGACGTTTAACCATCGTATTACCCAATAATGCTCATTCGATTACGATAATTGCTCTATCGTCTGCAGCCAGAGGTTATGGGAGAAAATCACTAAACCGGAAGGATTTAATGATGTCCGATCGCTCCCCGCTCGATACCTTTTTCATACACAAAAAACAACCTGAGTTAAAAAAAAAAGGAATAAACAGCGTTATGGGCAGGAAAGAGATTAATTAACTCGATACTCTTCAGAATCTTAGATATTTTGGGGTTTCTCTCTTCGTCATTCTTTCAAAATATTGATTCGTTTCGGAAGAACTGTGGTTTTTAATATTTTTTCACACTCTTTTCTTGCAAAATGCATTCTAATTATGGTTTCTGTGTGAGACAGATTAAAACACCTTTATCGAACTTGACTTCTTCCATGTTTGTACTGATGGAATTTTGTATAATCGATTTTAACCCACTTTCTCATGTACTAGAGTTTTGGAATTCTGTATACGTGCGTGTTCTCAATGACAATACACCACCTTAATATTTTCAGAGCTTCATTATCAGTCAATCTAATAACCTAATTAAATTTTGATTCCATGTGAGTGGCACCCTCTGGTAACGAATTTGAGAAAAAAATTGGTGTCAAGATTCCTTCATATTTATTATAATGAACTTTAAAAACTAAAATGTAGAAAGTAATTAAAATATTACATTTTCTCCTTTTCAGTACGCTAATAAAAACTTGCTGTTAATTTATATCTTTTATTAAATTTACTTATTCTTTTATGCTGTTTAGTATTCGATTGGAGTAAGTTAGAACACTGTTAAAAGAGTTTAACGAAATGAATAACATTTTTATATAATACATTGCTGGTATGTGCAAACTAGAGTCACTAAACAGAGAAGAATGTGACCTAAATAACATTTCATTTATACGATTGACATAACAAGATTTTTTAGTGCATGATATAAAGATAAATGAATTGTCAAAAGCCTGTATTTTCATATTTTAAATAACGGAATGAATCCATACTTAGATCTTTCATGTGAAACACACCGAGTCAGTTTAAGTTCGAAATTCGTTGTGCATCTTTCAGGAGGGGGCATTACAGGTGAGCGCATGACAGCTTGCAGTTGGATGAGATACAGTACACGCTTTCATTTTCATTTCACCATGACGTCTCGTGAATCGAGTCCATTGATTATTTTACGTATCTCTCAGATATCTGAAGTAAGTGAATCGTGAATTATTTCAAGTTTTAAGGCAAATTTCATTTGCAATAAAAATATATATAAATAAAAGATTCTCGAACTCACTTCCTTACCGAATGCAAATACTTGTCTAGAGGTGTTAGATAGTTAGTTTAGTAATAATGACGTGCCGTTTTGAAGTAACACGGGGGCTATTTTGGGATTGACCTAGTAATCTTGAACCGCGGTCAGATGACGAGGACGATGCCTGAACTGACACCCCCTCTTTAAACTTCCGATCCACACCAACGGGAGAGCAATTGCGTATGATATAGCGTGCAATGGGCTCACATAGATGGCAGATTTTCTGTAGAATCGTGCTTCGAGCCTGGAACCCTCAGTCCCCGAAGCGAGGACCTTACCACTAGACCGCAGTGGCCCGCCAGGATGTGCTAGAAATTAAACACAGTTGATGCTTTATAGAAGATAAAATTTGCATAGGACACATACCCATGAAGAAACAAACTGTTTTTCTTCATATGATTGTGTAGATCTGGGTTCCCAACCTTTATTTTCTCCCGTACCCCTTGATTAGTATTTTTCTTCACCGCCACTATCATACTCTCCTAACCGCTCTGAATGCAGACATTTTAAGATATGCGCTCAAAAATGATGCGGAAAAACAACAGTTCAGCTCTCACGGTTAAAATTTGAGAGATAAAATTTCGAAAACGGATGGAGTACACTTTGAAAGTTTTCGATGAAGTTTCGACATAAGATTCATAAATCTCTTCCTTTCCTTTATTGTTGTTTTTTTAATTTTTTTTGTTATAATAAGTGAGTATAATTTTTTAATTTACCGAAATACATAGTTATATATATCTGAAAAATAAAGTAAAATTTTTCAAAATCCCTGTGTGAGCAAAAATAAAACTTTTTTGTGCATCTTAAAGATGCTAAACATAATTACACTTTATAATAAAGTGCTCGATTTCATAAAAGTAGATATTTAGTTTTGGGACACCCTGTATAAAATTTGGTCGAAGATAAAAAAACGCTAAATTTGGTGTGTAATGGAAATTTGGGATGTGTGATAGCGGAATAAAGGATCTGTTCTTATGACCCCATGCAGAAGTACGGTTTTTGCTTTTAATAGATCAGTTGTAACTTCACTGCGAGATTTAAACATGTTCATCTTAATTATGTTCAGTCGGAACGCTGTTTCATATGCTCTGTATACGGGATTAAGATCCTTACATCATCCACCTTAACGGCAGAACGGCGGCAGTTATAGTCATGAAAGTGATGTCTAGGTACAGTAATGGGACTATGTGCCATGCAGTCAGACAACTTGAAGCTCTACCTTAATGATGAATGATTTAATCTAACAAGTCAAATCGGTCTGGTAGATAACAATAAGGTCTCATTTCTAGCTCTTCAGAAACACAACGGGCTTGTTCTCCTGTCGACTTTCTCGTATACTTCCTCAATATGACAAGTTTTGTGTTTAGCTCCGACAAACAATGAAGAGAATTAAGTACAAATCTTTGGATTGTTGTTTTCAAATGCCTATGGGCAGACAAACTATCTACGTGTCGACGAATTTGATACCAAATTTGACATAAATCTATAATTTTGGTGTAAAAAATCACATACCATATTTAATCTATTTAACTTGTTGTGTTTCTAAGTTATCGCTTTCGCATGGGAACAAATAGGCAGACTGACCGACAGTCAACCAGTTGATGGATTTGGACCAAAATGGACTTAAATTTAAAATTCTATTGATAAAACCAGATGTCATATTTAATTTACTTAGCACGTGGTTTTTTGAATTATAGTATTCACAAACAAGCGGACTGGCAGACTTCCTTTTGATGAATTTCATCCAAAATGTGATAGAAATATACAGTTTTGATGTAAAGATTACATACCAAATCTCATTCATCTAACTTGTTCCATTCTTGAGTTATCTTGTCAACATATATATCTATATATATATAATTCCAAAAATAGGTTCTTTGAACTCAGGGATATTTAAAAGGTAGAGTTGCATCAAAAAGTCGAGATCGACTGTTTTGACGATTATATTTTCTCTTTCAGTATTTACTTTACCAGAAAATATTAAAAGGAATGGATTCCAAGTATGAAAAAGCGTTATTTCTATTAAGCTTGTCTGACTCTAATCTCCTGGAGCCTTGCATCTGACTTCTTTTTGTGCTCAAGTAAATATTCATTTCTGTGTGTCCAAAGATGTCTTCCGCCAGTGCACGGCAGTGAAGCCCTCGTGTCCAGATCGGAAGCCGGCACTCCAATCCATATCACGTGATACCCCTACGTCACGACTCCCAACCGAGAATCCGAACGAAGCAGGTAGCCGACCACTCTCGCTTTCGTTCTGCTCAAAAAAAATTCACACACTTGCTTTTCTTCACTGCCACTGACATGTGAGCAGATGAAACACCTTTCTGTATTGTTTGTGTTCGTCTTCTCCGAGCGGATATTTGGATAACACCGAATAGAAAAAAAATAATTACGATTGTTTTGTTTTATAGTTTTTCTGTCGCTATTTATGTGTGAAATGAATTAGTGCCAAATTAGAGAAGGGTTCTTGTGTTGTTTACGCTGTCGTGTCAAAAGGCTCACGTGTTCAGTATTGTTTACTGAAATATATCAACATGTTCCTTAAGGAACGAGTTTTATGACAATGATAAATCTGCGGGATAGAATTTTAATTATGACGTGATCGTATTAACACAAATTTTCGTAGTGTTATTTCGGTTTCTGTGTGCGTGTTTGTGCTTCGGTAAATTTCATTTTTTATGTTTGAATTCTTGCCATAAGGATTAACTTTTTTTAAAATCAAATCTTCATCAAAATGGAGAGTATGATTGCGAATACAGGTAAGTTAATGAAGTTTATATTTTGCTATATTAAATAGTTGTTTATTTTGCTTGACTTGAATTTTGCTAAGGCTGTGAGAAGTATACTTCCCACCAAATTCACCAATTTTTAAATGAGATTTTTAAGATTGGCGTAAATTCCCTCCAAATTTTTCGATGAAACAAAAACCTAAATGTTCCAGTTTCTTATCTCAAACCATAATGAAGTGTCTTGACTTGGTAATTAATTATTAATTAATAACATTTATTAACAAAAAATTAATGTCATCCAATAAGCTAAATGAATTTCTTTTCTTAAATTAGTCTCAATTCAAAGTTATTTTATTATGCCATTAACTAGAAAAATGGCTCTTACTTACTATATAAGCTTAATCATCCTTTTTAACGTCTTGATTTCAATCCATTCAAAATAAACGATGATTAATTCACTTATTCATTGTTGATTCAAATGATACAGCTGATGTAGGCAGATGTGTGTATGCTCGCTCGTGCAGTTTGTTTAACTACCTTGTTTGTTGTGTTAACTGATTTGTGTTCTTGTTTGGCGCTTTTAGATTTACATCACGATTCTTATATTACCTATTCTTACGCCAACATTTTTATTTTCATTCATTGCTTAAATGAGATCGTAATTACTGATGGTATGTATAACGTCCTTTTATTATAACTAAAGTTTTAAAATATTTGCAGAATAGAAGAGGGAAGCTTTTTAGATACCTTACAACACTGGACACATCTTAGATAAATAAATGAAAAACCCACTGTCAAGATTAAAAAAAATCTATAGTAAATAGTAGAGGTAGCTTTTCAAACACATTGTAAGTCGGACAGCTTTCGTTATTTATGTTAGCACTGGCAGAAACAATATTTTAAATTTCATTTTCGAGAAGGTGTAAATTTGATTCGATCGCGTGACTTTTGGTAAAAAGAAATGGCTATCGTTGGCGATTGAGCAATGAAATTAATATTCTCAATAACAAATCAAATATTCTATCCGCTTAAATTCTGCATTATTTCAATAATACGTCGATGAGATGTTTCGAGATTTACTCCGAATTAATCCTTTTAGAAATTAGTAAAATTGGTATTTTATTTATTGCTAATCGTAAACCACCGACAACCTACTGTTCAGTAGAAGTCCAATGGTTATTATTGTTTTAATTGCATAATTAAAGTGAAATAAAGCTAAATGTTTTGAACAGAACGATAAGGGAAAGACTTTTCGGCAGTGAGCTCAGTGCCAGCATTGATTTCTGAATCGACCATATTTTTTCTTGTTTTGCTTTCGCATCCAAATGATGGGATAGACATTTTTATGGTTTTCTTGTTTAAACAGATTAGTATTATTGAAGTATCAATTATTCTTAATTGTTTCTGAGCCAAATTCTTCTTACCTATAAACAAAATAAAAACGAATATTTCATTAAGATATTTAAAAACTTTTTAATATTCAGGAATTTTACCGACGTGTATATTTATTGAATAATATTACTATTTACTTTTATTTTAAACCCAATTTGTCTTTCTATTTTACCTAAGCCTAAATAACAATTCCCCCAAATGAAATATATAGCTCTTCGTGCTCCCCTTGAAACAGGCGGAAGTAGTTCACGGGGTAGCATTTTGGCATACCTTCAAACAAGCACAGACTTTTCCGGTGTAGTTACTTTTTATTAAGAGCTCACAGGGCCTTGAAATACTTGAGTAACTTATTCGCAAACAGCTGACTTTAAAATGTTTTACAAACAAATATCACGAGTTCGCATTGAAATGATGTTGTAAGTATATGTAAGTATGGCTTCGCCTGTTTGTTATGCAATAATTTAATCATTACTTCAAATATTATGTGTACCGAGTTATAGTATACCATGAACATGGTATTTCATATCTAATATTTAAGAACTACCTCGATGTATCACAGCTAAATATGTTTTGATGATTTTAAATCTTATTTTCTTTGAAATTACATAAATAAAATAAAATATAACTATGCAAAGAGAAATGTATAATTTAAGATTTATTCAATTTTATCTTATGAGGTAACACTAAGCGTTGTTGAAAACGACTTCTATACATTTCAACTGTGGGACAACATAAACAATGCAAGAATATAACGGTTAGTCACTTTGACGATCAATTACCATTAAACTGTATTTCATTCAACCGCCTCTGAATAAAATTTTGTTTAGTGATAATTCTGCACTAATTATCAAGTTCTTTGATATCTGTTATATCTCCTATTTTTAGTGTCATGATTTACTTAATCATGGATACAAGCAGTAAAAATATTTTTACATGCCTCGAACGCACGACCTCCCAGTGGTTGCTATATTGAACGGCTTTAATGCAAAATATAGTTTATTTAAAAGTCGAAAGAATGAAGAAATCTATATAACTATGGAAGGTTTGTAAGTCTTACATCGCACAGTTAGCTACTGTTCAGCAACGGATTTCGAGACTCCACTTTTGGACGATTTCACACCGGAAAGGAGTGTCAGGCAATGAGTCATATGAGCACATTTCCGGAGTTCTTTGGCAGATCACGCTCAGTAAAATGTAAAAATCACCCTTCCATTCTTCACTTTCCCCCTATTTTGATGAAAATAACTCCACCCGGCGCATGCGCAAAAGCGCGGAGGGTTTCCGAATCCGTTGCTATACAATATTTAGATTGTTACTACTGCTTATTGTGTGGATGTATATTCAGTTATTTAAATTTGAGGGTTTATTAATTTTCTTGAAGAAAAATAAAGAGATCGCAGTGTTCGTGGCACATTTCGAGACCAGTAGGTAGATGGTTCGAATCTCTATTCTATCGAAGATTTGCCATGTGCAATTTGAATTTGTCTGCGGTCGAACCTCTGGCGTAATCCCTATTTTCTGATCATAGTTTAAAAAGTAACCACACAAAAGAGTTACTCCAACCAGCCTTTATTTTCATAAGTAAGACTACTTAAGAAGTTAATCTATCAATTGAACTAAGAAAATCGAAAGAAAACTACCGGAAAAAGTTTGCACATTTGACAAATTTTAAAAGACTGAAATTATAACGAAATTTTTTTTTAATATTCTACAATAAAATACTGATTATAAGAATAATTTTCTCGTGTTAATTTAAGCTACTTTTAAACATTCAATCGTTTACAGACGCTTTGAAATAAATAAAAATAACTATTCAGTACTTCTGAATGATTCAAATTGAAATGGCTGATATTGCAATCCTGATAGTGAGAGTTGAAATTTATGCACACATGTTTGATTCCAGTCGAAAATAAATAATATAGGAAAAGACAAGAATTTAATGTGAGGATTGGAGGGAGAAGAATCCATTTCTTTCTTTTTTCGCCATTAATCATTTCTCCCCAAGGCACTTTTCGAATGAATCAATCGTCTTTAGGAAGTCGGAGAATCAATATCCCTAAAATTAGCATTTCTTCCGCTACTTGTAAGTTTCGGAGAGATTCGGTAGCACGCAGCAGGAACAACTGGACGAATGAAAGAAATGACTTTTGGCGTCGGAAAATGGAATCAGTTCGCTCCAATGCGTTCCGGAGTGTTAATGAATTGCATGGTTTCAGATAGGATTTCTGATTCCCCCCCCCCCATTTTTTCCTTCCCGGGAAATCCCGGGAACATAACACTCATTCCTGGGATTCCCGGGAATGCATCAAAATTTTAAAAAAATTTAAAAATAGTTATTTTTAATTGATATCAATAACAATTACATAAAAGAAAGAGATTAACAAATTCCAAAATTTATATTCCTTTATACATTGAGTTACAAAATACAAATAAAATACATCAATTATTCATTTTAAAGTATGATTTACGAAAACATAAGCATTCTATGCTTTTATCACTCAGCCTAGTTCTTATCTTTTTTATGAACAACCCGGCAGCAGAAACTGCCTTTTTAGCCGGAATATTGGAGGAATTGTTTTTACAAAGCCTCACCCAGTTGTATAATATTTTGTTGAGTCAAAGAACTGCAATTCTTGCTTCACTATCTTGCTCAAGCTAGTTGAACAATGTAGGACTTTTGTCTTGGAGTGGATCGCTTTTTCTAATTTTTCGTATAACGTTAATGATTTCTCTTCCAAAGTTTCCTTGCTTTCTTCTTCTGAGTGCGAAGAGTTGGACAGTGATCGTCTTCTTCTCAAAAAAGCCTTGTCATAATTATTTTAGCTTGTTGAATCAAAGAATTAGTATTTGGTAAACGTGAAAGATCAACAGTAACTGCAGCAGTATCATAGTTTCTCCCAAAATTTAGATATTACATTAATCCAACTAAACTAACATTGCGTCTCTCACTAATTCTTTAGACCATAGAGCAATTCATATTCGTAGCAAATTCTGAATTTTATTGGTTAAACTCTCCAATAATGAAAGCAAATACCCCTTCGGAAGTTAGCAAAGTCACGTTTCGCTTGTATAGTTTTTCAAGGCCAGTTTTTACTGACTTCAAACCTGCTACAATTGCAATCAGAATATCCAATTCTACATTAGGCAAAATTTGTGTTCTTTAATATCAATTAATGCTTTTGAAATTGCTGATTTTATCTCTAAAAATCTTTCAAGTATTGCCGACAACTAATTCCAGAGAGTGTTGGTGTCTAAACAAACCATCTTTTCACAACCATACTCTGCTTGAACATAACTTCGTAAAATATCATTCTTGAGAGGTGATTTTCTGAATAATTTTGCAATTTTTTTGTTCCCGGGAATTCCCGAAAACCAAGTATAATTCCCGGGAATACAAAAAATATAAAAATCTTACTATTTCCCGGAACTCGGTAAAGAAACCCTAGTTTCAGATGATCTTGTGGGCGGTAAGTCATCCTTTTATATCGCGGCATTAGAGTGTAAGGAGGTGGCGAAAATATCCAAAAATACCCAACTATTCATAAAAGATATCGAAATGAAACAGTTTTTTTAGTTTTATGACTCATTAAAACACTTCTATGGGTTTTTTACACGTTTATTTATTTAACTTGACTTGTTTCGTGTTTCTAAAGATAGGAACTTGTTATCGATTTCTCACTCACTTATTGATGTGCTAGAGTTTTCAATTTTGTACATTTTATGTTCTAGATGACAATACTAATATGTCAGTTAATCGATGAATGCAATTCAATTTTGTTTCCATATTAATGACTCCACCTGTTAATGAATTTGAGAAAAAAAATAATTACAAATACCAGATTTCCTGATATTTGTAACAATGAAGTATAAATTAAAGCTAAAAAGTGGAAAATAATTAAAAGAAAAATTCATCTTTTTAGTATGTAGGAACACACGAAAGACTGTATTAGCTACGAGGACATTTCAAGAAGTAAGGTAAAATACCCTCTGAGGGAAAACCTTTATTCCTGAATTTAAAGAGATACACAGAGTAGTAAGGCACTGGCACTTATTACTTCTCCGCATAGTCCCAATGATTGTGGGAGCATTTCTTCCATCAGTACAACAACGTATCGAAATCGGCTTAGAAGAAATCATCATGAAGATCGTGGACATCAAGAAGAGACACATCAAGAAGGTTTGCTGAACTTCGGCATCCAGGCCTGCCCGGTGTTCCTTCAACGGTCCGAAGACATGAAAATCACTTGCTGCGAGGTCCGCGTTGTAAGGAGGATGTTCCAATAATTATCATCGGAAACGCTGAACCAAATCACGTGTAGTTGAGACCTTATGCGATCGGCCGTTGTCATGCAACAACAGGACACCTGCGAAGAGTAGTCCTGGTGGTGTAGATGCAAAAACCTTATCACACTTCTTACTTCAATGCCGACCACGTTTCCGCCAACGCCTCCGTTTTCTAACAGAGATCTTCAGCATGAGTAGTTCCATATACCGGCGGCGTTCGAATGCCATGAGACAGAGAATAATCAGCTGTATACACAGATAATCTAGAGAGAGCACCGTCAGAGCTCTTGTTATTCTTGTGATTACTTTTTGAAACACCCTCATATTAGCTGATATACCTGGTTTTGCTGAAAGATATTTTTGAGATATGAAAAATATTTTCATATCTAGCTTCAGCGGACCCGATACTAATTCTAAGGTATTCCATTGCGTGGGTAAATAAAAATATTTTTAAAATCATATATAATATTTTTGAACGTAATAATACTTTTATATAAAGTATTATGACACACAAAATCCTCATATCGTCTGTAACGTATTTTTTTATTACATTAAGAAAATCAGTTTAAACCAAACAATTTTTAAGTTACAGACTGTTCCGAACGAAATTTTTAAAACCACAAAAAAACTCACGAAAAAATTTCATTTTTCCATAAGTTATTAATAATTTTTAAAGAATGAATGCAAAATTTAATTGAATTTTGCGAGTGGCAACTCGGAAGCAAATAAATAAAAGTATTTAAAAATATAAAATATTTTTATTCACAGTAGATATGACAAGACTAAATACAGAATACTTCTATGTATGAAAACGGAGTTTTTATTTAAAAAATGAATTATTTAATGAATTGTTACGAAATCTTCACTAAAACCTTCCTTATGTTTCATAGCATTTATGAGCAAAAGTTGAAGAAAATCGATTTAGTAGTTTGGATTTGTACAGCGTGCAAACTATTTCTGAATTTTTAGTTTTACCTATATGGACGAGGCACAGCGTGTGTTGACTTTCTCACAGGCGGGTTCTGGATTCAAGTCTACTGGACTACGGTTGTTGCATCCAGACATCGTCACGTTTTCTACGAAGGATTTTTGAGTGTGGGTTGTTAGCTAGAGTGGCATTTTCGTCACCTGATTGCGGTTGAAAATGTCAACATACTTTCGTAATAGTTGACGCGGTAGTTCTAAAAAGAGAAATTAACGCTTTATTAGGCGTTTTTGTTCAGGCGCTCTTTAAGAATCTTACTCAACACGCGTTGCCTCTAAACAGTTATCTCAAATCAAAGACTAAAGAATGCCATAACTTTAAACTGTCGCGAGCGTTGGTTTCACTAAGTAAAATGATCAGTCTGTCAGTTTATTGAAAATTATGTAATTCGGCATTCGTTAATTTGCTTTCAAATACGAAAAGCTTTTTTGATAGTTTTTAGGACTGATCCGTTCTAAAGGAAGGAAAAACATCCATTATAGTGGCAAAAAACGAGGGAGAATCTAACTTAATGCATTAATACCTTTTAAATGAATCATTATGTTAAAATTATTTCACCCATTTTTTTGACCTCTTCTATGTGAATTTTGATGTATTTCGGTGTTTCTGACCTATGTGTTTTTCACACAAAGTGTTTTTGTGTTTTTTACGGAAAGTGTTTATTGTGTTTCAGAATACAATAACTAAAAAATGCAACAAACTTAAGAGTACAGAAACATAAAGTTGAGAGGAGAAGCTGCTACATTTAGCTAGATTTTTCTTTGGAACTTTCTTTTTACAAAAGTCATAAAATTGACTGTCAGAACTCTTTTTTAATTGCTTCAATTTTAATACTCTTTGTAATATTACATAAGCAGTGCTGTGGCCCGAAGAACTTTTTACTGTTCTAAAAAGTAACGAGAAAAAGATGCTGTTCCAAAACGTTGATGACCCCTTACTTTACTATACAGTTGACATAATTTGCTAGGCAATCAATAATAGTTGCTTTTTGTTACTCCAGTATGCGTATTATCGTAATATCGGCTTTTTGATGTTTGATAAATATAAGACAGTGTAGGTTACAGAGCCAATTAATTCCCGTGTGATATATGTAAAGTAGTACTTGCTAATTTAATTTTGAATTCAATTGTGTGTCTTGTAGAAAAAGTAATGAAGTAACTTCTCAGCACAACTTAAAGCAACGTGTAGTTAGCTGTTAGACGACAAGAGTTGTTACATTTGTAGCCAAGTGGATTAGGGCAAGGCATGAATGAAGAACATGAATTAGTGGAGGAATGTATCCTTTGATGGTGCTTTAAATCAAAATTATTCAAAAGCTGGTAGGCCGATGTACGCGAATTGCTAGAAACACACACGTGGATCAGTTTCTCTCGAAAGTCTTCCAGAAAGACAATCTACCATCATGCATTGGAGTTAAGTCAAACCTCTGTCTTACGTGAAACCTAGGAGCTTCAAGGTTACTTTGACCAACAGAAGGTGCTACACTTCTCCTTTATCAAAAATCCTTGACTCATAGACTTGGCTGGATGAAGTGGGTTTAGAACCGCCACATTTGACGTGTGACTGTAAATTCGCATGCTATGACATTATTGCAAAAGCAAGAAACAAGTAAATGAAATGATCAAAGAGAAAGGAAGTTTCTGAATTTTGTCAACAAGGCTGAATGTTAGTGTCATTTCATACTATTTTGACTGATAATTTTGCCGAATTTTAGCAGGAGCGTTAAGCCAGCGGATATTGACAGGAAATTTCAGGAAGTTAGCTATCTTGACAGATGTAAACGATTAATTTTATATTGCAGATTAGATTGTAGCTGTGCACTTTGTGTCCATTTCAAAGTGCATCGGTTTTATCCGGTTCCTGTGTCTTTCTTTCGGTCCAATCAATAGGACGACACACGAGCTGCTTTTTCAGCCCCTCTCTCCACCATCCAAAATTTCATCCTTTTTTCCCTTCTCTGCTGCTCCCTCCTACCAGAAAGAAATGCCAATATCCTAGCAGGAACAGTTCGAGACAGAAAGTCGATAGCAACTGAATTCGCCTGTAATTTTCTCGTTTCTTGTTGGGTATTATAGCCCCCCCCCCCCCTTTTGCAGTTTTTCTACTCGAAACGTTTTGATCGAAGGCATTTTTCGTAGAGACACTTTTTTTCGAAGTGGAAAACATTAGCACTTCTTTCTGAAACATTTTCAGTTCGGCTCTGCATTCGTGACGCAATAAACTTTGGTGTTTGAAGAGGAAAATGCTTTAAAAGCCCCTTTAAGGTTATAAGGAATATGTGAATTAATTGATAAGCCTATTTTAAAAAATCCGATATCGCGATCGAATCAAGGTTATTTTGATTATGATGCGTTATTTGTCCTTTTTACTGAGAATTATAGTACGCGTTCGGGTCTAAACTTAATGATATTACTTACAATTTCAGTCCAGTAAATTAGCTTGATCCGTGGCATGCATTTACAAAGTCATTTAAAAGCTGAATTTCTATTACTATGTTTTTGTGAATTTGGCATCGCTTTTTCAAAAGCTTTTTTCCTAAGAACCAAGAAAAATTCCTTCAGCTTTTTTTCTGGAAAATAAGACCAAACCTTGCTATGAAAATCGTTTACCAGTCTTTTTAATTAACTAGAACGATAATATATGCTCGAACCTGATGAAGAATGAGATCTTGTTCAGATAATTTTGATTCTTTTTCAGGTATTTTTACAACCGAAAGTTTGGAACTAATTTTTAGTATTTACACACCTTGTTACGTTTTGATGACACATAATGGTCTTCTAAAATGAGACTTTAGATTATAATGTAGACTAATTCGGTAGACACCTCAGTTGTTCCTTCACTCCTCACATTTTACCAGAAGCCTAGAGAGCAATGGACAAATTTGAAGCAGGCCACCTCTGCTAAAACATCCGGATCTTTGGTAGAATCCGGCATTTCAAATTTGCAATTTCTCACTTATGTAGTCTAAACTCATTTTAAATTATTTAGATTTTCTTACACTCATTCTGTTTTCTTTAACTCTTTTTATAAGCAATATCTCCATTGCTGCATTTTTGTTTACATGGATTATTTCTCAGAGTTTTGTTAATGATCCTACTGTTCGAAATCTTGATTGTCATTCTTTTTAATACAAATACAGCTCTAGATTTATTTCCACATTACCGTCATTAGTAGATGTAGCATTGAAAATCTCAGATCTTTACAAATAGTTTTCAATTTTAACTGAACATTTTTGAGGTCTGCATGCCAGTGGGGCAATTAGTACATTATGCTACGAACGCAAGACTACGAGCTAGTCTCTGTGCTTCGATCCGGTAGCCTAGCGGTGGCAGAGCCAGTTGCTCTTGAAAGGAATCAAAGAACAAGCGTCGTTATTAAATTATGTTTATAAATAATTATTATGTCGTTATAAATAATAATTGTCATTATTAATCTTTATAAATAAATTTCAATTTTATTTGAAAATCTTTGAGACCTACATGCCAATGGGACAATTAGTACATCCTGCCATGAACACAAGACTACGAACAAGTCTCTGTGTGAGTCCGGTAGCCTAGCGGTGGCAAAGCGAGCTTCTTGTGAAAGGAGTTAAGGAACAAGTGTCGTTATTAACCTATCAGAGACGCGGCGCGCGTTCCTCCGATCAATAACAGGACAAGTGTCCATGGGCACTTTCGAGCGGCTCCTTTTATTTTAGTGGGATAATGGCTTCGGTGTGGGTGGATGGCCTCACGCTGAGGTGTAGGAGGTCTTCCTCGGGCGCCACCACTAGGTTTTTATATTGTTTCTATCGCATTACTACGATGTTTTGTTTTTACGGGTAATTGATTGGGCAGAATTGAAGGAAATTCGGTCAAAATTTCTATCACAGAAGGCGCGTTTTCAGAAAGTCTCTAAAAAATTTGGCGCAAAATTCATTCTTTGCAAGAGAGCCAATAGTTACACTCGCGATTGCCGCTTCGTTCTGTTAAGAAATTAGTATGCGTGAGTGCTGAATGTTATAGCTATAAATTCAGATTGTTATTCTCTTTTTTTACTTACTTTCTTCAAATGTCACTGACGACCAGGTATTTTATACTGTTAAGATCATAACTCTTCAGAGTTCACTGATCGTGGTAGCTTTATAATTTTTCCATTTTCGCCCCCATCTATCAGTATATTCAGCAATGACCGTGCACGCATTCTATTCGCATGAGTTTAGTTTCACAATATGCTAAGAAACAATAACCAGTTGGAATGAAAAGTGTGCATCAAAATCTTGCATATTTTTGAGTGAAAAATTATTTATTTGTATTTCAATAACTTTTAGACGCAACTCTTTTTTTCTCGCGTAGTTTCTTTTATGAAAAATATAAATAAGTGAAAGCTAATTTCAAATAAATTTTTCTTAAACAAAACAGAGCAGAAAAACAAAATTTATCCTGCCTTTTCTTAATAAAAATGTTTATCGTAACTGATTTTGATGGCTGACTTAATACATGTTGCAGTGCACAAAAAACTTAGAGCATACTTATCTATAATAATGCGTTCCCTTCAAACTTTACCAAGTATTCTCTATGATATATCTCTCCTGAGTTTTCTTTTTCGTCTTTATTTTATCTTGATTGTAGCGTATGTAGACTTTCCCTAACTTAAGATGAATTTTAGGCAATCATATGTACCGAGTAACTTGTAAGCATTTTTATTCGGTCTGCCATATATACACATTTCCTACAACTCCCCATAGTATGTGTGGTTTTTCGTGAAATGAATATGAACTCCCCATAGTATGTGTGGTTTTTCGTGAAATGAATATGAACCACCCATAGTATGTGTGGTTTTTCGTGAAATGAATATGAACCCCCCATAGTATGTGTGGTTTTTCGTGAAATGAATATGAACTCCCCATAGTATGTGTGGTTTTTCATGAAATGAATATGAAGCATGATGAGGAGTATTAATAAGTAAAAATGATTTTTGAATAGGAAGAAAATATTAACTCGCTGGCATTGGAAAGGACACGAATTGGTAAATATTTATAGCAGCAATTATAGACGCTACGTACTTATATTTTTATATAGTACATTTATGTTCAAACAATGAGTTGCGGGAATAATGTCTACCCCTATTGTAAACTGACCATACGCCCTCATCTGAGATTGATCACAGTACGTCTAGTAACGAATCTTTCAAGTTGAGAGATTTCATCTCGGATACAGTGAAATACAGCGAAAAAGTCATTTAAAAAGTGTACGAGAGTCACAAACGGATATAAAGAAGAGAAGAATGATACATGAAAGTAAAGACTTTTGATAATTTTTCCAGCTGTTCCATAAATTATCTCTAAAGTCTTTACAAATAGGCACTAAGAGAGATTTTCTAATGCTCAAAGACACGAACTTTGATTTCTAACTGAATCTCTGTATTATCGAAGCTCAATTTAAATTTATGTAATATCTGAATAATATAATTATATACAACAAGATCTAAAAAGTATAATGAGATTATATTTCGCAATTTCACAAATTCTGGATATGAGAACGTAAATAATTCGAAATTTTAGTTTTATTTGATTGCTATCACCACCCTGATATATGAACAAGCGCACACAAATTTAAACATGTAATAATGAAAATTTATATTATTTTAATTCTTAAATTTTGTAATTTAAATGAAACATCAATTGCAATAAATATAAAAAATTATTATATAGAAAAAAATGTTAATTTTTGATAAATTAGCTGAATATTAACTGAGCGATTTTTAATTTTTTTACATTTTCAAATTTATTATACAAAAATTTACTCTGGCCATTTGACGAAGAAGTTGGTTCAACCACTCTTTATTTCTTTATTTTTTTGAAGGACGAAAACCATCTAATTTGATACATTGCTCCTTCTTCATACACAGCTGAAAACTCACTTCGGAGCTTCGGAGGTCTTAATATCTCGATTAAATTCAAAAAGCAAACGGTTTCGAAAATGCGTAGTTTTGTCCATCCATTCTAAAAATATCTGAAAGTACACAAAAATCAATAGAATTAAAAGATCAAAGTACTCTATCTAGGGCATTAAATTCCCTTTCAAATAATATAAAACGTTTTGTCAATACGTTTTATATCTGCGTTCATTTTTAAGCTTGGAAAAAATTATTCATGCATTATTATTCAAACTTATATATATATAAATCTAAATATAACTTATTATATATGATCATACAGAAACAAAGTAAACAAGACATATCAAGAAGCAAATCCTAAACTAAAAAGTCATTATTTGAACAATACAACCAAATTTAAAACAAAATCTGAAGAACTGAAAATACTATAGATACTATGAACAAAAAATTAAGTATAAACATTTATATGTCAACAAGTAAAAAAAAAACTGTTGTTATTAAAAGTATCGAAAAAGGCAATCCAAGTATATGGAGTTTTCAACAATTAATATAGCAGCTTGGCTGTGGCCAAGCTTTAGCCAGGTTAAATTTTTATAGTCGTATATATATATATAAGTTTTCTTTTCACGTTCAAAACAAGCATTACTGCATACATACATGCCATCCAATTTTTTCCCCGTTTAGTCTAATATTTATCAAATAACGGGCAGACGATTATATTCTCTTATCAAAATCGATTTTCCATAACCCGAAACCAGAATCAATAACTTCTCAGCTCTCTCTGTCTCTTTTTTTTTCAAGTGGGTTGTTCGAGCCGCCGATGAATAGCGAAAATGTCAAGGGCACACTCTCGTCTTGTTTGCAAAGTAACACTTTCCCTTTTAGGGCGGTTGACCCGGGCCCGTGGGATGCCCAAACCCGTTTCTTCTGGTCGCCTCCGTCGTTTGACCTATATTGTTAAGTGAAGAGGTACGCTTTAACCGATTTTTTTTATTTCCTCCTTCTCTTATCATCTCTCGTGTGTCCTGAAGAACACCTGTCCGTCTGGGGTGGTCATAATGATAGCCAACGCCCATCTGCAAATAATAGGGTGGTTGCCTCCAATTTTTAAAATATTTTTCCGTATGATGATATATGCTCTAATTTTTGAGTATATGATTTTGAAGATGAAGGATATTTACGAATTTTATATTTATTGCAAGCAAAATATGTTTTCATATTTATATGGAATGAGCACAAGAAATGCATTTTTATAGTCGTATATTTATTTTTACACGAATACAATATATCGGTAATATATTGCAAGAAGTACGTTGGATTCTTATAAATAGATAGTTTAATCTCTCGTGCAATTTTTATAGAAGGTCGAAAAATTCTTATATGCATAGGTAGTTTTTAAAATAATTTATTTATATACCAGTACTATTCCTGAAAGTAAGTAATTTTAGGCTGCATATTTTTGAGTTTTAAATTTTCTCTCAGGAAATTTAATGCTCTTCTAACTTTTTCAAGAACTCAATTGGAATTTACTGTTACATGAACCTTATAAGCCCCCCCCCCCGCCGCCGCCGCCGCGCACACACTTTAAAGAATACTAGCTTAGAAAAACAAGCATGTTGGTTTTGAAATCCTTTTAATAAGTTTATTACAATATTTTTTCAACGGAAACTGAACTAGACTAAAATAATTTCAGGTGACATCACAATCATACTACCAACGTCACTGCGCGTACCATTTAAACATGTATTTGCATCATTTAGTAGGCATCTGTCAGTCAAGTTAACAAAATAATTCTCATTTTAGAGCGTTAATTGTATAGATTAGGGTTCCGTTTCTGAAGACATATTAACTTATTTAGGGCTAACTCTTGCCAGACGATCCACACCCCACCAACTGGGGGAATTCCGATTGATTTAATGAGAACCAATCCCTCTTAGGTGGGGCATAATTATTGCTGGGTCTCGAACGCGCCATCCTCCAGTTCAGAATTCGAGATTTTACAACTAATCCGTCGAGACATTGTTTAGTTTTAAATACAGCTCAAGTAAAAAAGGTAGAGATAAATAAAAAAATATTACCTCAAATTGAAATTTCCGATTTTATTTTTAGAAATTTAAATAGCTCTCGTTCTTGTTGTTAGAAATGGTGCCAATTTTATTGCAATAATGAATGATTTTATGAGAACAGCATAAAAATTATCTTTTACAAGCCTGAAAGTGGCGATTAAGGAAGTTGGGACTATCAAATTTGCAGTTTGGTTGCATGATTTAGAGGGTGCACGGTTAGGTGGAAAACTTTCAATGAAGTCCATTCACACGGATGAGAAACGCGTCAATTTAATATTTGAAATCCATTACTGATTATTACTGAAATCCAATAAGGCGTGACGTCTCAGCTCAGCCCTAAATAATGTACAGTTAGGTGTTTGATGGCATTCGCTGTTACATTTGTTGTGTGACTATGATGTGACCCGAATTGACTAGAATAAAAAACGATAAAATGGTACACGACTATATCATATTCGAATGTTCAGTCTTAAGATATGCAGGTCACAAAGTTTAGCCATTTTTTAAAAAATAAATTCGAGGAAGAAGTTATTTTTGGAATGCAGCACCCATTTTTATATAATATTTGGATTCAATTTCTTAAGATACTGTTTCCATTCGAAGTTCTGTTATTTAGAATTCAACAACAACATTGCTTGAATAAGAAACATTCTCACTATGCTGTAAAAGTTACCCGTTACGCCTCATCAGACCACAATTAAAAACCTCGTTTCCTATCATTATAGGAATCCATTTTCATTGATATATTACGATGGGCGCAGGTTGTAAGTTGAACGAACCCCCTTTTTACTGGTCACCTCAATGCTCCGCTGCGTGAATAAATAATCGCCAGTGAATGATTGTGTCCACAGAAATCGATACGTGTGATTTGCACGCATGGCTGGGAAACACCATTTGTAAGAAGGCGAACGAGCATTCCAGTGCACTGCGCACTCGACTTTTATTGTCAAAAACACTCCGTGACTTAGTTTTCAAATATTGAACATGTTTTGTGGCAGGATTTCCTCGTTGAAAAAAAGAAGCACCATAGTTCGAAACAAAATCAAAGACAAGTCGAAGCATTTTGTGTCAGTAATATAATCTTGCTTTTAACGATTTTTTAACAGTGCTTCTATTTCCAAAGATGCTTTCACGAATCTTGTTTTAAATTTAGGTAACGACATATTTGACAGTTTGTATGTTTAAGAAGAATATTTTAGGAGTGAATAAATGAGATATTCAAATATTGAAGAGGAATTTTAATTAATCAAGTTTTATTTTGGAAACTAATCAATAGTTCTATATCGGAATATATTTTATAGATAGATTAACCTCACATTTTAAATTTCAGGGGGACTATTTTCGAATCTTGTAGTTTTGAACCGTGGTTATATGACAAAGATGAATTTTTGAATGAACATTCTCTCCGCTCTCTATATTTGCATTGTTACGACAGCAAGAGGACATTGAATTGATGGTTGTGATGTGATAGATGATTTAATGTACACCAGATCTGTATACATGGAAAATACACGGTGGAATGTGTTATTGTATCCGCGATTCACTCATCCCAAAGCCGAGACTTCACCACAAACAATGCAGATTTCGAGAAAGGCGCGATTTCATTTGTCTTATCGTCGTCATCTGACCTTGCTTCAAAATTACCAGGTTTGTCCTAAAATATCCCTCGAGCAGCCTTAAAATGGACCTTTAATCTAGAACAGAGGTTCCCAATCTGTGGTACACCTACCCCTGGAGGGGTACGCGAAATCAAAGTTGTTAATGGCGGAAGCAAGGAAACATAAAGAATTAAAAAAGCTACCAAATTTTGTTTCCCCAAGTTAATACTTACTATTTAATAACCATACCACTTGAATAGTTGCAATAAAATGTAAACTAAAAAAATAACTCCAACAAAAGTTATTAATTCGAATAATTTGACTCTTGAGCTAATTTAAGCCCCTTGATAAAACCTTCTTTGCATAGACGGATGGTTGGTGATGATGTTGAGGAGGATATGACAGTAGGGGTACGCGAAGATATAAAGATTAATCAAGGGGTACGCGAGGGAATAAAGGTTGGGAAACCCTGATCTAGAAAATCAATCAAAAGTAGATCAGCCTGTAAAACCAGCGGAAGTGTTCTTCTCTCAGCGTTCTTGTACACAAGTTTTGTGTTTAGCTCCCTCGTATCGTAACTGGAATCGAGTACACATTTTAGATTTTTCCCCGTTAACCAAGTGAGTTCGAAATTTGATAAAGATATGCTATTTTGATATTTAGATCACTTATCAAATTTCATTCATCTTGCTGGTGGCGTTTTTGAATTATCGTATTCAAATACACACGGACGGACAAACGAAGAAAATCTATCCGTTGGTAGATTGAGTTCAAAACTAGACGCAGATCTATAGATTTTAAGTAAAGATAATATACTAAAATTCATTAGTTTAGTAACATTAACGCCCTGTTTTTGAAGCAACTCGGGGGTTATTTATGAACCGCGGTCAGATGAAGAGGAAGACTCTTGAGATGGCACCTCTCTCTCCCAAACTTCCGCACCACACCAGCGGGAGAGCGTCAGATTTAACGTGCACCAGGCCCACTATGGGTTCTTAAGTGGAATAGGGTTTTAAAGCTGGAGCCCTCTGGCTCCGAAGCTGAGACCTTACCAATAGGTCGCAGGGGTCACACTAATGCTTATTCATCTACCTTGTTGAGTTTTTGAGTAATGGAATTAACACACACGCGCGCGCACACACACTCACTAATAGATAGAACGATAGTCAACTAGCTGAAGAATTCGACTAGGATTTGATACAGATCTACAATTCTGATGATAAAGCCATACGACAACTTTCATTCGTCTAGCTCAGGGATTCCCAACCTTTTTTCCTTCACGTACCCCTTGATTAGTCTTTTTTATTTTCGCGTACCCCTATTGACATACACCCTACGTACCTAGTGACGTGCACCCTATGACCCTCCAACCATCCGTCTATGCAAAGGAGCTTTTTATAAATAATAGTAAGGGATTAGGAAAGGTTAAGAGTCAAATGATAAGAATTAATATCATTTGCTGCACTCATTTTTGATTTTACATTTTATTGTATTTTTACAATAGTATTAGTTCAACGTTAAGACGAATTAAACCAGTACTGTGATAATTTCATGCTCCCTTTTGTTTTCTTTTTCCTTATTTTGAGCGTAGGGTTTAGAACTTGCACAGATTTCGCTTTTACTTTTCACAAGAACTTTGGGAAACAAAATTCGGTAACTTTTTAATTCCTTATGTTTTCTTGTGTCCGCCATTACCGAACTTGAGTTCGCGTACCCCCAACTAGTACTTCTCGTACCTCAGGGGTACACGTACCATAGATTGGGAACTTCTGGTCTATCTCCTTCCGTTTTTGAGTTATCGAGTTCAGATGCACACGGATTGCCATTGACAGACTTCGTACAAAATGTGAAGCAGATCAACTATTTAGCTGTCAAGACCACACACAAAAATTTATTCGTTTATCTCATCCCGTTTTTGAGCTATCATATTCACTGATAGATCAACAGACAGTCTGCATAATTTCAAAAAATGCCTTTTCGGTCTAAAACGCGAAAATTCATCAAAATCTCAAGGTCCAGTTTCTTGTCAATTACAAAACTTTCTCTTTGCACACTCCAAACACAAGAAAGTAACATTAAATACGGCGACCTTATTCGTAACAATTTTTATAATCAAATTCTGGACTTTAACACATTCGACCTATAATGCTAGATGGATTACTTCGCATTTACAAGCTAAAATTAATAATTGTCAGCAGAAAAAATATACTTTGAGCGAGTACCAGTTATGAAAATCTACTTTTTGGTGGTGCAAGTTACACTTTTTGAATTGAAGAGTGCAACTTCTAGACCAAGTCTTTTTGATGCTAACTTAATAAAAAGTTTCTCTAAAAGAACAATTTTCACGAAATCAGAAGAGACTCAACCGCCATCTTCTATTTACAAAGTAACCGAATTTAGATAATTTAATTTTAACATCTGTACTTCTCCATAATTATAAAATATGACTAACAAGAACTAGCACTGATTCAATATAAGTCATCTCGAATATTTTTATCCGAGTAAGCGTCTTCTCAGAAAAATTCCGTCGCCATTTTTGACACTATTTTCCACACGAGCCCGCCGTGGCTCGTGCTACGACAGGACATCATCCTACAGCGTATTAATTTCACACCCAACGGATTCGAGTTCGGAACAAATTAATCGCTCATCTTCCACCGAATTTTTCCCTTTCCGCATGCATAATTAAAAAGCGAATCAGTAGACAGGGTGGAAAATTCATCGGACTTAAATCATAATCAATAATTCAGACTAATTTCTCGTTCGTTTTTAGCCAGCATGTAATTTGGGCCGCCATTTTAATTATGGTTCGCGCCAAGCTGAGTGGGAAGAACCAATTATCGTCAATTCTTCCAAAAGCACGAACTGTTGCGCCTCGTTCTATGGAGGGACGATTTAGCCTTTTGAGAAGCAGAATGCGTTCGATGTGAATTAAAAGGAGCTTAAGAATAAAGAGCGATTGTGGAGAAGTTTTTCGATGCGTTTAGGAGTAAAGATTGAACAGTGAGATTTTTTCATTCAGTAAAAAATGTATCCTCGTTGAGTCCCGAAATTTTTTTTGTGAATTATGGTTGTCTATGTGTCTGTTGATCAGTCTGTCTATTTACATCTCGGTCAGTTATTTGCCAGTGGATTATAATTAAAGAAATGGAACGAACAAGATGGATGAAAAAGACATGTGGTCTTTATATCAGAACTGCCAATTTAGGTCAAATTTTGAGTGAAATCTTTAAATGTGAATTGTGTTTGTCCGTGCACATGTCAAAACGATAACTCAAAAACGCAACAAATTAAATAGATGCAATTTTTTCTCTAGAATCATATATACAGGGTGTCCACACTTATCGTGGTCCGACAGCTAATTTATAAACCGCTAGAGATAGACATATAGTTCCAATTGGAAAAATGCTTTAAATAAAGGGAAAAATTATATTTTATGTTTTTGGAGTCACTAAATATATTTCTGAAAAAGTTATGAATTCTGACTTTTTTTACTGTCCCCCCCGTTCTTATCAATCATATTTAGTAAAATATTCTTGACACTCTAACATTTTAAACAAAAAAAGTTCCACTAAATTTTTAACCAATTACCGGCCTCGTCGAGGAACTGCTGCGCATTGATTGGTGGGTAGTCTTCAAGACGGCTATTGAAATGTTGTAAAGTGATTTAAGTCAGCGATATTAAAAGCTCCATAAATCGATCAGTTTTAGTAGAGTGGGACTTTTTTAGTTTAAAATAATAGAGTGTCAAAAAAATTTTACTAAATATGATTGATACGACCAGGGGACAGTATAAAAGGTTAGATTTTGTAATTTTTTCAGGAATATATTTATTCCCTCATAAAACATATATTATAATACTTCCCTTCATTTAAAGCATTTTTCAAATTGAAACTATATGTCTATCTCTAACGGTTTAGAAATTAGCTATTGGACCACGATAAGTGTGGATACTGTATATATACCGAATTTCGGACCAATACCGGTTGGCTGTCTATCGGTATGTCTATACGTGTGTTTATGTGAACATTATCACTCCTAAAACATAGTAAGCTAGATGAATGCATTTTGATATGCAATCCTGAAACAGAATTATGCCAAGTTTTGGTCCCGATCGGATAAAGGAGAGAGTCCAAAATCCGAGATATTTGATTTTCTTCTCTATAATAAGAAGCTAAACTCACACCGCATCATACTGTGTACGGATACTAATAAATAATTCAGGTGAAGAATACTCTCGCTGGTTTCTCTCTTACAATATTCGCATCCTAAATATAAAACTAATAAAAACTATATTCTTAAGGGAAAAAATGATATATCTATCGATGTTAGATGATGCATGGAAGAATACGTTCAGGTTTTAAAAGTCGCCACAATTTATTTAACCATCCTTTTAAGGAGTTCCACAGTTATACCCCAACATATCATAATGTTAATATATCATCCCATCTGAAATTTTCCAAGATGCCTTTAGAAACAGCGTGCCAGCCATTAGAGGCCCATTCAAACATACGTTAAAATCTGTGTTAAATTAAAGCCCCATTTGAAAGCTATTCATTGAAGACAAATAACGGTTTTAATTTTCAACCGTGGAAACGTGTCGTGAGCAATGCTTGACCTTGGACTCAAACAAATCCCCCACTCACCAAATGCCCATACTTTAAATACAAAAACTAAGTTAGAATATCTTGAGAAATGGAAACAACAAAAGAGAAAGAATGACTTTAAAAAAAACAATTTGGGGAGGTTATAAGAATCTGCAGACTTTGCTCCCCAAGAAATGGAGGAGACTCTTAGGGAAACAAAAGCGACAGACAGAGCAAAATATGTCTTGTAAAAGTTATTTTACTCAAATAAATTAAACTCACTTCTAAATAAGAAAAGCTGAGTTTTCAACTGAACCCTTTCTTGGGCAGAATCGCATGTCATACGTTCGGTTCTTTCGTGCCCGTATTGTCGGCCTCTCATGTCATGCGACGAAGAGAAAAATTGCATCTTTTAAAGTGAATTCGTCGCTCCTTACGCGTCTCGTTATATTCCGAGATTATTTTTTGAATTTTGAATAAGTAATAAAATAATTGGCAATAAATGATTTCAATGTGGTTTTTATGCTCTGATGGTCAAGAAAGATTGTAAAGCTGTTTTCATGGTAAGGCTGTAAAACCATTTAAAAAAACATTTTTTAGATATTATTAATAATTCTTTTCACGCAGATATTTATATTAAATACTTCAAAGCAATAGATTTGTAAAATATATTATCAGACAGTATTTTGTTTTAATTTAAAACTTGGGTGCATTGCAGGGGAAACTGGAGATCTGTGAACGGGATATCACAGGTATGACCACCGGTAGTCAAATAAAAACTGCTTACTGACAAAAATATTTTGCATTTCGAATTCAGGATAGAACATACTTTAATTTTCAGCAATAAAAAAATACTCCTTATGGGTTGAAAATTCGAAAAAAAAAGAAATAAATAAAAATAAATTAATTAAAAATCCGATCAAGAAAGGGATTAAGGCAATATGCGATTTGAAAATTATATGCCGCTCGTGTTTCTACGCAAAAATGAAAGATTGACGGAAATTGAAATTAAAATAAATGGAAATTCATAATGACTCCAAGCTAAAGAAAGATAAGTTATCATTTAAGTTGAGAGATTAAAAAGTAAAAAATTCATATTTCAGCCTAACGTGGTAAACTGTGAATTAATACAAATTCTTTGTTTAGTTTATATAGCCAGTTCAGGCAATAAGACGTGTAGCGTCCTAATAGTTTTATTTGTAAAACGTAATTGCCTGAAAAAATGTTGCATTAAGAAAACCATTACTTAAAAAAAAGCCAGTAACACGGTTTGTATATGATTAAAGATTTCAATTTAACTTATTGTGTGCATTCTCCCCACCGGCGGATACCATGAGTACGTTTATGAGATGTCTCCAGATAAGTAAGAGGGTTCTCATTTCTCTGGTAGGCATAGTAATGGTGTGGGTTGGATTACCCCTCACCGTTGACGATACGTACCTTCTTCGGAAGGGGCCATTAGGACTCCGACCTCAGTATCCCAGCTGTTGCAGCAATCTTTCTTCAATGGACCCCGACACTGCGGGAGGGCAGAGGTTTGAGGTTGAGGTTACTGCACGTATTCGTTAAAACATATAATATATTTTTTTGTGACGATCTATCATGAATTCCCGTTACAGTTTTATGAACTAAGAATTTTTAAAAATAGTGAAAATTTTCAAACAAATATTATTTCTTACGTTGGAATACATTTTGTAAATATAACAATGATTGCTAAGGAATGGCTCATTTATCAGGATATAATGAATCATGTATAGATTATTTTAAATTTAAATTGTGAAATTGAATGTTTTCATATTTTTAAGAATTAATTTGTGAATTATACTGTAGAATTTTGCAAAGGAAAAAAAATGAAATTTTTAGGACAGAAATAAATTTAATTTAGAATGGTTGTGTAGTGAATTTTATAATAATTGTAGACGTAAATATTAAATAGGGATGTTTTTTAATTCTTAATCCTTAAATAATTTCTAATTACTGAAGCATTTCATATCTCATCTGAAAATACTTGTGATTACAAAATTCTCTTGTGAATTCAAATTTAAGGTAAAACTTTAACTGAAGAAGTCCTTGTGGTGATAGCCTTACTTTAAACGGTAGTTTTGCATCAATATTTGTGGTAATAATTTGCCTAAACACTCAATAATGTGTAAAATAAATTCGAATAGTAAAATTAAATCAGAATATGATAATCATCATTTAAAACTGTAGATAGAGATGGAATTTATCCGTAATCTCAACTTTTGAATTTATTTGCTATTTTTTTTTTAAATTTCAGATTGTTATAATACACTACCTCGTAAAATATTTTTCATTGAATTTTGGCACTAATAACTGCGCTGAACTATGCTATATAAAATTTTCTTTAAAAGACAGTTATTAAAATGAACCAGCATTTCTACTTATTCTGAACGTTCTGCAATAATTTTATCATAAATTTATTTATTTGGCAATATAAATCAGTCTTATGATTTCTCATTAACAGTGAACAAAAGCATTTAATTAGAAACCACTTTTATAAGACATCACCTTTCATAGGAAAAGTAAAAGAGTTTTATCTGCAGAAATATTTTGAAGGATCCTTTAAAATCGGTTACCGAAGAGCAAAGTAAACAGTCGACTGACATAGAAAGTCTCAAATTATTTCTCTGAATCTGTACTTCCATTTCAAGATGCCCAATTTGCCGGAGGATTTGAAAGAGAGGGCTCTCGTGTCCTTCTGGAGCGCGTTTCAAGATTACATTCGTAAAAGGATAGCTGACAGGGATCAAAAGTTTCAATGAATAGAATTAACGCTTTGAGATACTATTCGGGTAGAAAAAAGTTTTAAATAGGATTAAAGCGGGAAATAACACATATATTTTTTAAGGTTTTAAATTTTACTAACAAGTTATTCTATCCTTGAATATGGTTTGCAAGTTTGGGATTCATTTAGAGCAATGTTTTATTAGATACGAAATTGCTCTCTTAACAAGGATAGAATTTCATTCAAAGGCCTTACGTGGGGTTTTTCCCATTGATATTCTTATATACTTATAAATTAGGGAGAGTATTATGTTTAGCGTCGTAGTATAGGACAAAAAAATTCGAATACGCATATTGAACCTCTTTCTTTTGACCAGCTGGGTCCATAATTTGATACGCACTGGCCATTTTTGTGTCGAGAGAACATACTAAATTTCATTTATGTAACCTGTTGCGTTTTGGAGTTATCTTGTTCAAATACAGACTTGTAGACAAACGAAAAGATAACTATCCGTTGACAGATTTAGTTCTAAATTAGACCCAGATTAATTAGAACACCGTAATTTATTTTTGCATAGTTATTTCTAGCATTAAAACTCCATTATGATAATAAATATATTTTTCCGACGTGTAAGATGACTGGTGACAAAGTCCTGATTGCAAAGTCGGATGATAGCGGGTTTGAAACTCAAATTCTTCGAAGAACCGCCGTCTAAATAGGTCAGGTATGTATAGATCCGATTCAATCAATCAGAAGTCAAATTTCATCAGACTGTTGTGGTGTGAAATTTGAGAGAATGGTGGACCGTCATCTTCTTCTGATTACTTTTCATAGTTCGTTATAGTCGTCTGAACTTTTTCCATGATTTGATTGATTAAATGCCATTCGATAATTTTTCGTAATTTAGAGTTTATTCTTAATCCCCTCGAGTTTTTTAAAACGAGGAGTCAATTAAATTAATTTGCTCCACGTAGTTTCAAAAATGAAAAAATGTCAACTGAATAACGAATCATATTTGGTCTCCGTGAGTAAGTTAGCAGTTGTAGATGCATTAAACAGCGAATTCTTTTACTAATATAAATCTATTATCTTATACAATTCGGTTTTATCTTCATTCTGTTCCTTCCGTGAATTCATTCTTCGTTGCTTTTATGCGAATTTCATTTACGTTAATATCTTTCTGTGCTGCATATAGTATGATAACGCCCGCCCACTTTGGCATAAATTGTAAAAATAGAATGATAGTCCATATTATTGCTTCCGTTCCTCATAGAGTATCCCTATTATTTGCAAATAAACGCTTTAAGTCAATAAAACTAAAAATTGCTGAAAATCATTCCAATATCAATAACAGCAATCTATATCTTATCGGAACAGTTCCATCGTTTAGAAATCCACGGTCGCTTCTAAAAATAAAACTAATCGCTTTTAAAAAACCAGGTTCATAATGTGTCTTCTTTTATATCACTTTATTATTTGGCGCCAGGGGAATTCTATACGTGAGCCAAAAAAGCCCTTGAACAATGATACTAATGCTTATCAAGAATGTTTCTCCGCGTTTTGCATGTTATTTACTAAGTGGTGTGAAAAAGGATATTCCCGCCCACACTCAATATATCCATTGCCTTTTTAAGTGCCGATGTAAAAACGTTTTGAATACTGGAAGCATTTAAATCTTAACTTGCCGTAATCGTTCATTTAACGGTCTCGTGTGCTTGAAGCGCGGTAGTGGAGGAGGAAGAGAACTCAAGGTAACTTTATTATTATTCTTTTAAAGACGTGAGAGAAACTGCAGCTATTGTTCTAGTGGTAAGAGTAGGACAAAAAAATTACTTTTTCATGCTTAAGAATGACCTTAAATTTATTATTTGCAAAAACTATATTTGGAAAGACGAATGATAGGTCAAAGTGAGAATAGATCAGAAAACATTTTCAAATTTAGAAACGACTTTTCATTTTATTATTACTGTAGAAATTAGTTTTTCGCATGAACTGCCAAGAAAACCAGTTATTATTTTTATGTGTTATGATTTTTTGTTATATAGCAAGCTTAAAAGCTAAAATTTTCTTTTGATTTCTTTAGAGAATATAAAGGATTTCGTCGCTTAACAAGTGACACCACCTAACATTCTGGTAGGAACATGAGACCGCATGTTCCTACCAGATGTGAAAAAAATTCAGAAATGTTCGTTATTGGTTGTGAAAAATTCAGTTCTTTCTTCCTCTTTGAAATTTCAAAAATTGAGATAGGTGGTGTTGCTTGTTAAACGACGATTTGTTGATTACATGAAGGGCTGCTAAAGAATGGAGTTTTTTATAAAGACGAAAGGGGTGAGTGTTGTTGTAAAATCGACATTTTATTTAATTTTTAGGGATGCCGTTTATGTGTTTGATAACCACATAACTAAAATGGGAATATTTACAATATGGATTTTTGGCAGTTTAACCCTTTAACTGCAGGTACTTTCTTATATATGTGGTTTATAAACCACACCCGCAATTAAAGGGTTAATTCAGCTTCATAAATGGGACATTAAAAATGATAAAAATAAAAAAAAATGTTTTTTAAAAGCCGCTTTTATTAATTTACTAAGAAGAAGAAAATAGTTTTTTTTGACAGGAATTTGGAGTTAAAAGCGTGGGACATTTACTGAAATACTCTAAATGAATTGGAATTTGAACTTCACATTTATAATACATTTTAAATTTTTATTGAATGTCTATGAATTTTCTTTTTTTATGATTTTATTGTGGCTTCATTTCCTTTTAGTATTGTCTTTAGCACCTCGAACTTTTAAGAATTTTGTTTCGAACTCCATATTTTTATGAAAAAATTATTTTGTACTTTCATTACACTAATAAAAATGTGTTTCTAATGACTCCTTAATTTTTATCATTTTCTACTTTTTAGTCTTTAATACTCCTCGTAATTTATTATCATATATATTCAAAAATCTTTAATCAAATATCTTCAAATTTCCAAGTAGATGGCGCCTCTCATACAGAATCAAAATTTAATTAAAATTAATAAGTTAAATTTAGTTACGTATTGGAAATACTAAAACATTGTATTATCATCGGGATACACAATTTTCCAAAATTTCAAATTTTTTGCTCATTAGGAAGTGGGAAAATCTATTACGAAATTCCATCTGTGAATGTGAAAGAAGTCTATTTAAATAAAAGAGTGTAAAAATAAATTAAATCACGTGAATCATAAACGAAGGAAATTAAAAAAAAAGGATTATGAACTTCTGAACAATGTTCTGAGCTTCGCTCGTACTTATTTTCTCTATAAAACACAAGATTTTTACGTCCATCAGTACTTTTATCTATTTACTTTTAGAAACGAAGTTTATCTTTTGTAATATCCGTTCACATGCGCAAAATCAACTAGTTTACGAAACAAACAGTCAGTAAATAAAAACTTGGGAAAGTGCAGAGACAGTTCGAATAAAAGTCAAGCAGGCACGTGGACGAGGAGGAATAAAAAACAAAGACAATGTCGCGAGCAGACAGAAAAATGCCCACAAAAAACGGAGGTCGTCCGTAAAAATCATCAGCCATTGTTTGCTGCTTTTTTTCATCAGCCGTTGCAGGCAGTTTTATGCTTTGTTCTCGTATTTACGGACGACAATAACTGTTTCGAGACGCGAGTTTGGAAGATGTTCTTCAAATACAGACCGCTTGAAAGCAAGATAATAGTTATGTTTGGATGTAAACGCCAGTAAATATTCAGATCAACGATTTAGCAGAATAGCTGATGAGGAGAATTCTTCGACACTGCGATGTTTACAGGGAGGTAATTCGCATCCCATCGACGCTGAAAGAGTTCATAAAAATAATATGATATGGCTTGTGAAATTTTTTTTTTGTTATTGGTGTCCTTAGTCTGATTCGTAGAGCAATGGTGTAATTCGTATTAAGCATGTGAGATGAGTATCCACATGAAAAAGAGCTGTTTAAAAAAAAAACAAATGAAGGGAGGCTGTCTTTTGAAACAGCCGCTGATGTTAAAGGCGTAGGACTCGCGTGATACTTTTGTTTCTCGAAGTTTCTCGTAAGTTTTTAAGATTAAGTAAGTTGTTTTGTAACTTCTGTTCTTACCCTTTATCTCTAAAATAAGACATTAGTTATGTTTTCAACATATGTAGTTACCGAGATATAGAGGATCGCGTCACCAATTCATGCGTATCTTATCCCAACTTTGAAACACACTAGACCCTGAGCTACAGTTCTGATTTTCAATTTTCTGTTGTTACCCTTTATCTCTAAAATAAGACATTAGTTATGTTTTTAACATATGTAGTTACCGAGATATAGAGGATCGCGTCACCAATTCATGCGTATTTTTGCCCAACTTTGCGACTTAGTAGTCGCTGAACTAAAATTTCGATTTTCAAATTTTTTTGTAACTTCTGTTCTTACCCTTTATACCTAAAATAAGACATTAGTTATGTTTTTAACATATGTAGCTACCGATATATATAGGATCTCCCATACCAAGTTTTGTGGCGTTTTGGAGTTTGAATCAAATTCCTTCCTGAGATCCCAATGGGAGGAACCGAGTCCTACGTTAAAACTCTAGGCTAAGAAGTTTCCGGTGCGCTTCTATGCTCTGGGAGATTGTAGCACTGCCAGTGAAGTCAATTAATGATCTCGTGATTCACTCCAAATGCGTCGTGCCAGTTTAATTTAAAATTTACCACGGATTTTGCTTGTGGAGAAGATCATGACGTCACATCACAGCGTACAACAATGTGTTTTAACCTGTGATGATAAAAGAACCTCCTCCAGCCCCCGAAAAACAGAGCCTCGATCCTCACCTTTTATAATCCCGTATGAACCCGACATTTCATACAAGTTTTTAATTCACATCCCTTTTCGTTGAATTTTTATTGCCTTCCAATGAAATTTGGAAATTTAAGAACTTAATGTTTTTCAAGAAGTGCCAACACTTAATTCTAAATGAATTTACATCCGATTCTATAATATTTGAATTTTTAAAAAGTTCCGCATCTGCTTCAACTGAAACAAATCCACAATGAATTTAAATACATATTCCGCATCTGCTTCAACTGAAACAAATCCACAATGAATTTAAATACATATTCCGCATCTGCTTCAACTGAAACAAATCCACAGTGAATTTAAATACATATGTAATGCTTTTCTTTTCTTTGCTTTGAAGTGGTGGAGAGAGTTGCCTTTTCAAAAGTAAGTAAACAATTTAAAAGTGGAACAGTAAATTATATTGAATAAAGTGTTATTTGATTGAAATTTTTCGTTCCGTTTGTTTAACCCTTTAAAAGGCCTTTTTTCTAGTAGTGGTATAGTAAAATTGCTTTGGGATTGAGATTCATTTACGAAAAGAAATTCATTTAGCGTATTCAATCCCATTAATTTATTTGCTAATTAATAATTGATTATCAGGTCCGGGCACTTCGTTATAGTTTGAGAAAAAAAGTGGGACATCTAGGTTTTTGCTTCATTGAAAAATTTGGTGAGAACTTATGTCAATCTCAAAAAAGGCATTTAAAAATTGATAAAGTTGGTGGTAAGTAACTTACCACGGCCTTATAAAGGATTAAAATAAAATAACCTTTATAATGCGATATTTTGTAATAGGATCACATAGTATTTGTGACTTAATGAAATAAAGTCATAAATATTTAAATGAAATAAAGTCATAAATATTTAAATGAAATAAAGTCATAAATATTTAAATGAAATAAAGTCATAAATATTTAACTTACACTAATTCTATTGCATTAACACTTAATTTACAAAAATTCAATTTATACCACTTAAAAGAAACATTTTATACCATTATAACAACGAAGTCGACTGTGAAAGCGCATATTCTCTTTCTCATCAACTAAGTATATTAAGAGGAAGTATTATAAGCGTCAAAAGTAACGATTTCAGGTCTTTAATGGTCCTCCATCTTTTAGACCTCAGCGAGTCCGAAAAAATGTGCTTTTAAAATCATTTGATAAGTATTTCTGGGCATTCACCAAAACTGGCCCTAAGTCTCCATTTGCATAAAACATAACGAAATCAGATATTCTCGATGTACATCTTAATAATGAAAAACAAACTTTGAAGAATATGGCCGAAAAGACAGATGTCTAGAATGTTTTATTTTTATTGTAAAACGTGCGGTAAGAATCAGTTTCAAATGTAAATGAAGCACTGTTGCTTTAAGATTATATTCTTAAAATAGAATTTCGGATAGCACAGGTTAATTATTAAACATTTGTCTAAAAATATACATCGACAGATTTTAATTTTTTTATTAACGAAGGGAGGTTTAAATTGACTCGATAGTACTGTTACACAATTTAATTTCTGTCCCTGAAATTAGTTAACTTTTTTATATAATTTTTCATGTTTTGTTTGATTAAAAATACATCATTCATATCAATTATGAATTGTATGGAAAATATAAGTTTGTCGTCGCATTTGAAAACTCCATAGTTTCAATATAAATTATTTTAATAACAACGCATGCGCCAATTTTAGAACAATTTACATAAGCACGAAGTTTAAAAAATTCCTGATTCAAATCTCAGCAAATTTCTTAACACTTCCACATTCCCTTGAGAATCATAGCCAAAATGTTCGCATCAAATCTCAGTCGTTCGCGCAAGAGGGAAGAGAAGAAAATGCTGAATCGGATTTCCTGCGTTTTAAAGTGACCTTTGAACTTTGGACGGGACACCGTTTAAGCATTCGTTTGTTGAATGGGAAATCAAATCCTCTGAAATGTCAGATGTTTCCTTTAATGAACCTCCGACTGGAAGATAAGCAGAATATTCGGGATTTCTGCTATCTATAACAAGCAGAAAAGTGGATGGATTACGTGAACGCAGAAATGTGCTTGTTTATTCCTACGAGTTTCCTTTCATATTTGAAGACAATTTCCTCGCCCTGGAAGGAAAACATGTACAAATGAAAGGTCAGATCTCGAGTCACACTGAAAGGTCATGAAAATCAGAGCTGACTTTTAAAAGTTACGAAAACTCAAAAGTCGGTCCTGGTGGAGTTTTCACTGATGATAAAATTTGCAATACTGGTCTCCTATGAAGTTAGAGAAATAATTTGTAGTATAGCAGTGTTGAATTGTAGATAATTATTTCAAGATTATATATAAAATATATATTTATATGTAAGTATACTATTAAAAGCTATTAAATAGCATATATGATATGAATTTCGGAATCGAATTTACTCATATTTAACTGGCAGCTATCTTTCTACTCACACGAGTGTTATATGGTCAGAATCTTGAAACTTTCATTTTCATTCTCTAAAATAATTTATCAACTTACTAAGTGTTTTGGATTTTCATTTTTATTTTGCATGTTTCACCAATATTTATCTAATGGCTTTGTTATTATTAAGGAGTGTTGGAACCCCTATTCCGCCAATGTTAAATTGGCCATTTCGATGTACCTTTTCTCAAAATCTGTTATAGATTCAAGTTTGAAATTTTTTATACTTGTAAAGTTCATATTTCTCATTATACTGAAATTGTTTTCTTTTTAAACTCAAACATTTATTTTTTACTAATTTTTTTGTAACAAAACCGACAATGTAATTTCGCCATTTTCGATGTACCTTTTCTCAAAATCTGTTATAGATACACGTTCGAAATTTTTTATACAAGTAAAGCTTTCTCATTATACTGAAATGAGTTTTTGTAAAAAAACTCAAAAAATTATTTTTTACAAAATTTTTGTGTCAAAATAGGGTAACATTTCACTATGTAATTAAATATTTTGTAAATTTATAAAAATTTAAAAATTAACCAAAAGCTCATTTTAGTATAATAAAAAGGTGTACATTACTTGCATAAAATATTTCAAAGATGTATCTAAAACAGATTTGGAGAAAAGGTACATAGAAAATGGCCAAATTACATTGTCGGTTTTGACACAAAAAATTTATAAAAAAAAGTTTTGAATTTGAAAAAAAAAAAACAATTTCAGTATAATGAGAAATAGGTACTTTACTTGCATAAAAAATTTCAAACTTGAATCTATAACAGATTTTGAGAAAAGGCACATCGAAATGTCCAACTTATCATTGTCGGAATAGGGGTTCCAACACCCCTTAATAATGCTATTTTTTGTGGAAATTTGGGTTCGGAATAATGAACAGTAAATTCTTACACATAAAATCAGTGATATTGCACTTGGGCTGCCTCGTGATAGTGTTTTCCCAGTTAAATGAGCTACAGGAAGACCGTCTTACTTTTTTCATTGAAAATTTAATTCCTTTAAGAATCTCAAAAAATTAAAACATCAAGAAAATTTATCGATTTTTTTAAATCTTTCAAGAGAAAAACAAAATAGGATAATTTAATTTAATAGCCCGCATTTTTTTTTCGGAATCACTAACTCACACCGAAAAAAAGTTTGATATATTCACCGTTCATTTTGCTCGTGCTGCTAAGAATGTGACTGACTCGACAGCAGATTCTAATTAATTGAAGGTATATTTTGAGAGAATTCTGTTAAAAGTATGGCAACGGTGAAACTTTCCTCACACCTTCTGGATCAACTCCAGATAAATTTCTTTTTGTGAGGCACCTAAAACAAATGTGTAAAGCTCAAGATTAGCTAAAGCCAACGAGTCGAGAGTAGCCATTGAGAGGGGTTGTTCTCACAGCCGTGGAAACGTTTGGCATTCCATTAGTCCGCATTTTAAGAAATGCCCGATTAATAATGGTTAACATATAGACATCCTCCTATAATTTACATATATTTGTATTAATGTATATAAGTTATAAAACTTTTATGTGTGTTATTAGTTCTTTGAATAAAAAATATTCAATTACATTGTTTAGGAAAACTTGTATATTCTTTCAAATATGAGAAATGTTTTGTGTTGGAGTTACTTTAGTTTGTAAATATTTGGGATTCGTCAAATTAACAAGAAGCATTCCAACGCTTCAGCACACCCACCCATATTTTTGAAACATTAATATAGACTCCAAATTACTCCTTATTTTATTGGTTCTTCTGAGAAAAAAGCTGGCCGTAATATTTTAATATTTTTTCGCGCGTATTTCAGATGCAAATAAGATTTTAAACTACAATTTAAAAAATAACCTGTTTTCTGTTTTGTACATTACTTCCTTTTTGCCCGTTCCATTCTTAAAAAACATAGAGTAACTAGGAGGAGGGGAATTTCATATAAATTGCAAATAAATAATTTAGTTAAAATAAGTTTTTGAAAAAAGCAATTTTTCTGCATAAAGATATTTACATTATTAGAAAAAAATCAATATTATACATATGGTTTATATCTTCTCTCATAGCCATAACGTTAAATACCCTCGGGAGGAATATTATCCCAAACCCCAGAACAAATAAGCTTCCCCGTTTCTCCTGTATCTGTTGCTGTATTCCCTCCTACACAAACGCTCATGATGGCACAAGAAGTAACAATTGCAGGTGTTGAGAAATTTCTAGAATTTTTATAACGAATTTGGGTGCCATGCGCCTTTGACTCCAGTAATTCCTCTTTGTTTCACAACATGAATTTATTTGTACTATTACCTTGAGTAAATAGGAACTACATATATACATACATTTAATATTCAAGTTTAAGATTACTCATAAACACTGCAATCATATCTGGTAGTTCCCTCTGGATATCCTACCAAACATGTTCAATGACGTCCTCTCTTCGTCTCCCGCGCAACTGTTTCTCTCTCTCTTGCCTGCACATCTTTTGGCCGTTTAGCCGGGACAGTTACGTGGAGGTTGGCGGCATGGCAGGGGGATCACTAAGACCCCACGCGTATGTTCGTGAGTTAGACAGTACAAGTTCAATCTCGCCATTTTTTAAGTCAAATTTTAAGTATCTTCCTAAGAGTTTAAGTATGCTATGCGTTTCATAGCGATGTCCCCTACTGAATAGCACTGCTACGAAACAATATGATACACTGCACAATAATCTGTGTTCCTTAAAACAAATCTCTCGAAATACTCAAAGCTGACATCATGTTTCAGCCTTTGCATAAACTTTCACAAAGTTACTCTCTTTCGCTGCCTCGGAAAAGAAACCGCGTTTCATCCTTCATTTAAATACCCACACCGGGGCTCTTCCTGCAAGAAATTCCCGCAACTCCTTTTTATCTGCGAGAAATAATCCGAGGGTAAAAGTAACAAGAAAAAGCCGAATCCCGCGCCTTCTCTCGCATGTAAGCATATTTCGGGAGCACAGGATGCCCCCCGACTGTTCTCCGAATTTATAATGAGGGTGCGTGGCAGCCCTCCAGCTTCTCAATTGGCTACTTAATGCTAATGCATTGCGGCTTCTGTATAATAAGGAAGAGGAATTTTTTCACGAAAGCGATACCTCCTGTCTTTGACCTGAAGAAAATGAAGGGGAAAAAATATCGTTCCTCATACCCCTGGCATCCATTGTCGATGTGTTCAGAAAGAACTTTTTTTAAAGCTCTCGATGGCTGTTAAAGCAAATCATTAGGGATTCGCATGATTTTAGAATTTGAACTTTCGTCCGTCGCTGTCGGGAGTCTTCTACCTGCCTGGACGCCTACTGTTTATTACTATTCAGAAAAGCCTGTTTTACCAGGTCGTGATTAGTTGGGAACTTCTGCTTTCAGCAGTTTCAAATTTTTCAACTTTTAAAGAGTCGAGATAAATGCCATTATTTTTAACTTAATCCCTATTAGCACGAGCTGTCCTGCAATCTTCATCTTCTCGATGCTGTGAGGCATTCAGGCTAAGTTGGGTGGCGATATCGTAGAATATCTTGTGCTAATAGAGGTAGTTCATCAGAGTTAAAGGTAACAAAGAAATACATAATTAAAGACGAGAGATAGAGAGCTATAAGTATAAATTAGGTAATATGTCAGATTAATACCTTAAAGTTCAAGGGAATTGGTATATGCTTGCTTTTAAGCCATTGAAAAAAATCCAGAACGCCTTTTAAGAGGCTGGTAAAATAAAAAAATATAAAGTCCTGCCCACTTACTGGCTTTTTAATTTCCCAATCAATGCTTTTTATTTATGCCAGTCAAATTAGAGACGATATTTTCAAAAAGCCAATAAAATTAAAACTGATCTACAATTTAAAAAATAAATCGTTGAAATTAAAACTAAAAATGATTGGCAGTTAAAAAATGATAAATTTCAGGTTCATTGTTTATTTCTTCTTAAAGTAGGCGATTTCGAAGTATTATTTAATATCATCCAATCATGCTTTCAAATCAGAATAGCATTCAAATAAAATTGCGAAACAAGAAAATTTCAGAGTCATTTCGGTGTGTAATTATCCATTACACAATATCATTTTCAAATATTCGTGGAAATATCCTTTTCACAAAAGAAATTAGTTGCTGACGTGCTATTTTTCAGTCATCATCTTAGTAGAAAGTTGAAACTTTTTCCAATCAAATTGGTTTTCACATCAACTCCACATAAAGAAGAAAACTGCTGTCAAAACAATTACTCTCAAGCGAAACTTTCAAAGAAAGTAAATCCATACCCACTAAACAATTACTATTTCATAAAGAAGAAAGAGTAGAAAAACATAAGAGAAAAAAAAGGCGCAATGCACTTTCTTGATAAAACAGAACAATGAGTGAAGGGAAATCCAAGGGAAAATATAATCCCATTTTAAGTTGCATCTCTCTGACATATGGTATTTATTTTTTAATGCAAAATTCTACATGTCTTTCACTTTTGCTGTAAATGCACAGGGCTGAAAATGTAGATATAGAATTATAAGTTACATAAAAAGGTCTTTATTATCTACTTTATTTTCCATATCATTTTATTAATATTTTATATCTTTTATTGTATTGCATTTCTTAGGACTTTCTCTTAAGCAGAAAAAAAACTCATAAGAAAAGTACGGCAATAAAATAATTTGTCCTTAAAATTTTGATGGATCTGAAACTTTAATTTTCCCTGAGTCTTAAGAACCTATTTCAGGAATTATGTTTGCTTCAGCCTGCAAGTTTGTTTGCGAACATAACTCAAAAATTTCAGAAGATAGAGGGATGAAATTTGGCACGTCGTCTCTGCATCAAAGTGAGATCCATATTAAATTTTGAATAAGTACGAGGGTGTCTCAAAAAGTAAGGTAACACAAATCTCTTACGGTTGCACAAATTCCTGAGCACTAGATTCCCTAGATAGCCGAGACGATCAGAACATTTGGATGCAGCCGGTAGATGGCGTTAGTTATACGGTAGCAGAGGCATTTGCAGAAACCTGGTCGGCGATTGAGGTAAGAAGTCTGGCAAGGTTTTTGTGTCTAAAAGAAAACGTCTCTAGCTGAAATTAATCGGCAACTGGTGGAAGCGTAAGGAACGAGTGCAACGTTCCGAAAACAGGTGTTATTTTGATGCACGTTATTCGACAAAGGCAGCGTAGTACTGCCAGACGAGCAAAGATCAGGGCGGTCAAGCTCATTCATCAAAGATGAGAGCTACTGAAACAACCGCCCTAAAGCCCGGACCTCGGACCAAGTGATTTTCATCTCTTAGGGTAAAGCGTCTTGAGGTCTGTATTTTAGAACCTAGGCTGAAGTTCAGCAGGCCATTTTAGAGTGACTCTACGACCATGACGCTGCTTTCTCTTGTGAGGGTTTCGATTCGTTGGTGTACTTACGGCAACCACGGACTTTATATGCAGAAGTAATACGTACCAGTGCCTTACTACTTTGCGAATCTCTTTGAATTCGTGAATAAAGGTTTTCTCTGAGAAGGCTTATTATCTTACTTTTTCAACTACTCTATTTACGTCAATTGGAAGAGATAATCTACCCAAACTTATAATCGATTTCTTTTTCTGATATGCTTATAAAGCTTAGTAAAGGATGTTTTATTTACAGAGAATTTTTAGCATGTGCTTTGCCATTTCTTTTGACTGAAAATATTATAAGCAGTTTTAATCAATGTGTTTATTATTAGTCATTACCATTCCTTTTCAAGGAAAATATTGTGTACATATTTAGTTATCACGTTTATTTTCAAGCACATCGCTACTCCGTCTAGTTTAATTGCAACACTCATTTACACGTTTCGAAGAAAAAAACTGAGTGATGTGTTATAGAGCAGATAGCTGCAAAAGTAGTTACAGAGTTATACAAATGTCTGTATTTTTTACTAAACGTTCTATATAACTGGTTTAATATTTTTTATGCCTCTTATTGTTTACTATTTTTTCTTAAACCCACACAGTTGTTGACATTAAGAAACCTCAAGCATGCCAATTTAAGCATGCCAAGAAACTAACAAAAATAAAACGTGTGTAGCAAAGAGTTCTTAAACATGGAGACTATAGTACAGGAAATGTGTGAATGGCGAAGTCCAATTTGAGAGTTGAAATGATTACTCTAAGTCTCAAGTTATATAACACCTTATTATTGTGCCTTCATAATTTTCTTGCAATAAAAACGTGTACATACTTTTGCACCCCTATTTATATTATGATAAAAAAAAGATTTATCTAATTCAACAACATTTTATTCTTTCTGTGATTTCAGAAAAACAGGGAATAAATGAAATTGCAAAGAAATTTAATGATAACTTCGGCAGTAATGAAATAAGAGATAATGTCGAAATGACCAATCTATGCAATGTGCAGGACTAATCAAGATTTTCTCGCTAAAATGAGGAAATCTTTCAATATACAACTTATATATCATCACATATGCGGCTTGAGGAACGGAAGAAAAAAATTATTGTCACAAAAAGTAGCCATTGTCACGTCACAAAAAATAAAGTGCTTGTGACATAATCAAGTTAACTTTATGCTATGTCACATTTGGGAAATTTGCGACTCGTAGCCGTTTCAAAAGATTTCAAGTTCAAATTTGGCCCCTAGCATTATAATCAATGATTTGGAAATGCTTCAGCGGCTTTCAAACAACCAGCAAGTTGCGCTCTATAAGTTCTTGTAATATGATTTCATCCCTTTCCAGGACTATTACTTTTATACCTACTCTATTCAAAAACAGAGCCGCAAAAGCGAAGGAGTATTTTTAGAACTCCTTCTCCTATATTTGGCCCACGGGGGAGCAGGGGGGCGGCGGATTGAATTTGCAGAAGGAGCCCTTTTAGTTTGCATGGGAAAAGGGAAATGGTCGCAGTCGAGTGTTCCGGTTCCAAACGCACTTCGGAAATTGAATTTAGACTTGGAACTTTTGTTAAATTCTTCCTCCTTCCATTTCTGGAAAGCGTGCTTTGCCGAAGACGAGTTCCTGCTTTCCTTAAGGGAATGGTCATTAGACGAGAGCAGTTTCCCTCTGAGCGGCTTTTGTTTTTATAATGAGTCTGTTTGGGCGTACGACAACAACTCTTATTCCGTGAGCATACGGCATATTCTTCAGAGCTACAAAAAGCTATGGCTAAAAACTTAGACATCGGAAAAATTTCTAGAAATGGAAAATAATTAAAATTGGCAGATGAACTTGTAAATTCCAGATCTTTCAGGTTATCTTATAATTAGGTTGAAAATAATTTTTTGAAGTATTTAGACGCTTTATAATGCCAGTTTTAATTATTTTTGAAATAATTTTAAAGGTTTGTTAAAAACTTTGCATATCGCGGGAAACCAATTTGGAATTACTGAGAAAATAATTTTGTAATTTTGGATATAACCCTGGCGAACTGGATGGCCCCAATAGTAATCGAGTTTAAACTTTCGAAGTTATTCTACGAAACGTTTGTCTGCATTTTCTTTTCCCTGAATTATATTTTTAGCTTCTTTTCATGACTCCTAGATGATATTTTTGACTGGATTTTTTAAAAACTATATCCTGTTTTCTTCATAGTATAATCATATTAGTAACGATTAAAGTCCAAATCCAGTGTCCCAAAAGCAATTTTACTTCTGTTATGTAGATCTTACTTTAAAAAAAACTCATATCGATTAATTTGCAGTATTTTTACAGTCATTTAAATTATTTTAATTCAAGAGTCATCGACGTTAAGTAATGCAATCTTCTCTAATCTTGTAATGTTTATAATATGCACTTTTCTTAAGATTTCTCCGCACACCTAAGTGAAACTTTCAATACAAATAAAATTATACTGTATTTTAAGGGCTAAAACAGTTATTATTTATTCGGAAACACAATAATGAATTAAATAAAATTTTTATTTTATTCAAAAAAATTTTTTATTAAGAGAACCTATATTTTGTATATAATTTCTGAAATTAAAAATGAAAAAAAAGTTTCAAGATTATTTTTCAGCTCTTTTCGTGAATTTCTTATGGCCTTAGACTCATTATTCATACGAAAATTTTGGTTCCTTCAATTGGAATTTTCCTATAATTATCGGAGAATTTTATTTTCTTTAGATAACAGATTGCTATTATAGCAAGATTTTGAATGAAAAATTTAATTTATTTTAATTCATATAAAGTTTATAAGTAAAAAAGTTAAACGTATAAAATTTATATTTGCTGAGAACGGAACTATTAGAATTGGTGCACATTATGGTGGACATCTAATCCCAAAGGATAAAAACTAAGTCTTACCATATTCTATAAAACTACCTATTTGTCAACAATTTCAGGATACATTACAAAAAGCTTTATCTGTACAAGACCGATTTTTGCACATGCCCTCATTTTTTATATTAACCCTTACTTCACAGTATTGCCTTTAAGAAACATACGCAATTTTGTCTTCTAAAATCTTGAGAATAAGACTGAAGCTCTAATGCTTGTTGATGCCAATAGGATACATACTGATATTTATATTAAAACAATTTACCGCATGTAGATGGCAGCCTGAGTGCTAATAAAAAATATAAATAAATTGATGTTTTTCACTTGAGGCTGCATCTTGTTAGCTTTGTTTGTACGCTTGAGAATACCATATTTTATTACCATATTTTATTCTACAATGTTGAAAGAAATTCTTTAAGAGTAATATTATTTATTAAAATTAATCTCTGTTTCACATTATAGAATTTTATCCAGGAAATTTTTTTCTAAAATAAAGACCAATGATGTCAAATAGTAATAATCTATTTTTTAGCCGTAAACCATACTTAAAACAAAATAGGATATCTTATTTAGGATTTTGTTTTATTCAAGAAATGAGTCAACAAACATTTTAAAATCCATTTTTAATAACGAATAGGCTTATAAATAACGAATAGGTTTATAAGTTGAAATTTAACTTAATAAAATTCAAGTTATTTAAAGGGTTGTAGGAAAAGTTAGCATGTACTGAATCTGCGGGTGATGTCGCTGGGAATACGAACAACCACTCCCCAATACCCACCAGAATCTTTTTCGACAGGAGAGCCGAAAGAATGTAAGCGCTCGTGTTTGCGTGAACGTGGTATGTTAAAAAATATTTTTCATTTACGTAGTTTGTGTAATCGAACGGCTTCATGATTGAATTTGGAATATTTATTCTTCTCTGCAGCATTATTCTTAAAGCAGTCGAGTCAAGGGGACCGCGTAGTCAGTCTAAGGCCCGGTGCACACTAGCCGATTCGTGTCGCTGAATCTATAAAAATAACAATAGTAATCCCCGTTCCCCTTTGGAGTCAAAAATGGGGCACACAATTGGTTACTATTGTTATATTTTACTGCTCAACGACACAAATCGGATGGTGTGCACAGGGCCTAACAGTTGCAGTTGCTTAAGGGGTGGGAGGGTCTGTTCGCCCCGTGTGGCACTTCAAAATGAGTGGCAAACTCAGACACTTAGTAAACAAGTTTATAGCCAAGGAAAACAATGGTACTAGCTCAATCATTGTGTGCATGAAAAAAAGATAACTAATGGAATTAATTTTTATTTTTCGCCTTTTGTTGGTAAATTGTCGATATGTGAAGTAAAGACCGGTGGTGGACGCGCCATTTCACAATCTGTCTGCAGAGATCGAATTACGTTATTAACAAAATGTTTTTCCCCCTGGAATTTATTTTTTATTTTGAGGTTTATGTGCCCTATGCAACTTGTAAAGGATGGGTGGCGCATTGCAAGTTCGCTTCGAGAGGCAGAAATTGCAGTTACGTCACTGAACAGTCGCAGGCGCATTGCTATCATAAAATATAAATTAAATGTCAAAACTAGTATTTGTAGGCGACTAGTCGAATTAATTTAGAGCAAAATGAGTGTACGTCTAGACATTAGCAACTCTAAAATTCCATTTTGATGCGTTTTACCTGTCTAACTGATGCGAAGACAGCCTCTCTTCGGTTGATTTGACTCTCATTATTTTCCATCTAATTTCGTGCGACCTCATTTTTTATTTAATAACCTAATGGTGAAATTGGGTACGTTCACAGCGTTATTTCAATATCCTAATGCGTCAGGCGTCTGATAATTACTTATCTGTTATCTGTCGGTTCTGGGTTAATAATGAACGAACCAAATGGCAACTGTGTAGAGAAAGTCCCGTTTAATGTTTTCGCTGACTGTTTTTTGTAAATGTTTGCAGCTCACGAATGTTTTCTGTGTAGGGTTTTTAAACGTTTGTTTGCATTCTGCATAATATATCTTCGTACACAATTACTTACAAAAATTTCAAAATACCCATGCAAAATGAAAGAGATCGTTAGGGTTTTGCGTGGATGAACCCGTACCTGCTATTACTTATTAATTATACCTGTAATTATAATTCATTACGCCTGCTTATATTTCGTTAAAACCGGATAGTTATAACATGTCCGAAGACATTTCAATGCGGGTCAGTAGGACGATCGGTGTTTGGTACTTGCGGACGAAAATTGTGCCTCAAAATTTAATATTATTTTTATATTTAAATTCCTGTCTAAAATTTACGTGTTTGAGATATTAACTTTCAGTTAGGAACGGGTATTAAATGCCTCATAACAGGCTCAGTGATCTCTCATATCACATGCTCTTTTTCTATCCGACGTCGTCTTTATCTTTAATTTGTATGATTAAATACCTGAAACATGCTTATTGTTGTATATATTATTTATATTTCCTCAATGTTGCTAAAACATCCTCAAGTTTTTTCCTTTGCAAGTCATTCGCATCGCCATTGAAAAGATATATATAAAAAACTAGTAGTAGTCGCGCAGACTTTAGACGATCGTTCACAGTTTCTAATGAAGAATTCACTCACCACGTCATATCCAGTTTGTATTAAACACTGCAGCAGAATACAATTTGAATTAAGTAAATAAAAGATAGGAAAAGTGATAAAATGTAAAAATCTTGCAACTTTGTGATGGGCTATCCCAGATACCAGAACTGTGCTTTCTGTCCCATTCGGCCCATTGGATAACCTATTCCGTCACGTCTTCAATCCTCATTCATTAAAGGTCCATGAAGATATTTTAAAGGGCGTGAAACCACTGCTATCTGATTTCAAGAACGAACTTTAAATATACCCAAAAGATCTGAGAGATCAGCTGTGTCTAACGGAGGATTAAAAAAATGTCCTTTTCATCCAAAGAGTTTAAATAACCAGCAGGGTGTTTGGTTAGGAAAAAACTATTTTTCAATAGACGACACAAATCAAAAGGTAAATCTTGTCCTTAGTACAGTGATCTTTCATGTATATATATATGATTATTTATGAGATAATTTGATTATAATTTCAATTTTTAATTTAATATATGTATATATTGAAAATATAAACCGTTTTGATTATTTGTAATATCTAACTATATATATATATATAGTTAAAGAAGACTAGAAGAAGAAAAAAGTGACTATGATGGGCGAATATTTTTTACAAATAATTACAATACTACTTATCCATATGGACTCAATGTATTTTATTTCAATACAAATATTTTGCAAGTAATTAAAAGTAATGACTCTCAATATTTTTATAGAGTAGAAGCATCCAATATAGAGAAAGGGCATATTATAGTTCGACATAAGAGAGAAAATAGAGACATTAATGTAATTAATAGAGATTTAATGGAACCTAGTATGAGTTTTGACAAAGATTTTAACATAAAAAAGATTAAACGTTATATGTTTGGACTAAATAAAAAAGAAATAAAAGACAAATTCACATGGTTGGGAACTTATTAGAGATATCTACAAATTTATTTATAAAAAATTCAATTTATCTAAAAACATAAACAATGAGAAAGATATTGAATACTGTACATTCCTTTATATGAACAAATTGTACGATAAATGTAAATTTTCTGCTATACTAGATAAAGATATTAATTGCTTTCTTATAAAAATATAACAAACAATTAGTTAGAATGATATTTAACTATAATAAAATAAAAGAAAATAATACGAGTGATGATTGCAATTGTAAAGAATATAATAATTTCATGAATGAGCATGCAATTACTGGAGTTATGAATATTGTTAGTGATGATAACTTCAGAGAATTAATAAAGAAGGGTATAAAGCCACATTTGATTATTGCCAACAGTAATAAGAATATTAAAATGCAAATAAAGAAGATATTGATAAATTTATTTTAAATATGGCAATTAAATATAGTTGCCATTAGAGGCATTTAATGAATATGCACAAAAACTTTATATGGTATTTTTTCAATTTAACTTTACATCTCATAATGATATTAGATATCAAGATATTAAAAAACAAATAAATGAGCTGCAAAAAGATCTTGTAATAGTTTATATAGACAAAGTGCGCGGCAATTTTGCATAATTTGTAAATATTATTATAGAAAACTACTTAATGAGCACATTAATAACAGCGATAATTATATAGAGTCTAAATTATGTGATAAAGAAATTACTAATAGAATTAAAGCCTCTTATAATAAACTAGGGATTCATTATGTAAAGAAAGATTATCCACATATTTTTCTTACTCCAAAATTCCACAAGAATCCTCTTAAATTTAGAAGTGTAACCAATGGCTGCAATGCATACATTATTAAATCAGGCAAAATTTTACAAAAGTACCTACAGGCAATTATAAGGAACTTAAGAAAACGAAAAAAAATATTGTCAATAATAGTGTTGAAATTGTAAATGCCATTAAAGATGTTAGCATTTCTAATATACAGACTTTTGATTTCCAAGATTTATTTAATATTTAGATATTGATGACTTGGTATATACTGTCGTAAAAATTCATATTGATTTTAGTTTAAAAAAGTTGATAAGCATTCAGAATTATAAAACTATAATTAATCTTGTATTAAAAGAAGATTATGTTCTTTTTGATAATAAACCCTTCCATCAAATTAAAGGACTGCCTCAAGAACGGCCAGCTAGCAATAGTTTAGCAAATATTTACCTGAATTTTTACGAGAAAAATTTCATTACTAATAGTTCTAGTTTATTGTATAGATATATTGATGATTTTATAGTCTTTAATAAAGATTTAGACTTAAAACCACACATTAACTTCTATCCTGATTTTTTAAAACTAATAAAGACTAATAACAATGAATTTGTTGCAGAATTTCTCGATATAGATATAAAAATTATAGATAGAAAAATTAATGCTGATATTTTTGATAAAAGAACAGCATTTAATTTTAAAATAAATAAATGTTAGTAATCTAAGCATATCAGTCTTCAAGAATTTAATAATAAATAATATAAATAGAAATAACAATTTGGCTACAGATAACGATAATAGAATTAGGAGCATAATTTTTTTAAGGCTTTCCTAAAAAATACTTATTGACTTATATTGGTAAGAAATATTTAAGTTACTTAGAATAAACCATATATTTTATTTTTTATATCATTTTCATCATGAAATTCTTAAATAATAATATTTATATTTCCAGATTATTCTTTTTGTATATTTTATTTGCTACTTCTATAATTAATGTATTTTCTTTCAAATTTGTCTATGTATTTTAGTTTTTACAATATTACATAGATGACACCACTGTTTTAAATAATTCTTAAAAATATTCTAATATTTTAAATATTCCAATTGTTAATTCTAAAATTTTAGAATTTTAATTATTCGAATGAATTTTAACTTATATTGGGATTTTTAATTTAGGTAGACTAATTTTTGAATTTTAATAATTCGCTAATTAATGCTGACATAGCGTGGCATATTACTGTGTGTATTGGTAAGTAATGGAGTTTTTGATACTGGTATAACACATTGATTTTTTAATTCATAGTTAAAAATGATTGAGAATTTTTATTGAATATAGAATTCATTATTTTATGTGCAATATTTAATAGGTGCAATATACTTGTATGTGTATTTTAGATACATAATAGATTCTTTTTCTATGGAGATGCAATATTTTTAGGGTTTAGTATGATATTTTCTTTCCAACTTCTTTCTTTTTTAGGGTTAATTATCCTTTCTGTTTTTTTTTCAAGAATTAGTAATATGGATGGTTTATACAACAAAATCGATTTAACCGGCGAAAGCTTGTCCAAAGCCAAGCTATCAATTTAATTGTTGAAAACTCCAAATTTTTGGATTGCCTTTTTCAATTGTACTGATTGTAACAAAGTTCATAGATATACTTAAATTTTACATATGGTCTTAGTATATTTTTAGTATTTTTATTTATTAGATAATATTTCAGATTTAACTTAATTCAAAATTTAAATTTTTTTATTGCGTTATAGATATGTTTGTTAATTTCGTTTTGAATATTAAGATATGACATTTTTTATATAATGGTTGATATTACTATATATATATATATATATAAAACACCGAATATTATTATTTCCACGTTTTAGTATATGATATCTACAGTTTTGCAGTAGATATCATATACTAAAATTCACTTTTGTTGCTTGTTGCGTTCCTGAGTTATCGTGTTCACATACACACGATCAAGCAGACAGGCGACCTTCAACCGATTGAGTTTAAAATGTGACACATATTTACAATTCTGATTATAAAACCATACGACAAATTTCATCTATATAGGTGGTTGGGTTTTTGAGTTATCGTGTTCACAGTAAAACAGGCACGCATTACTCCAAATATATATATATATATATTAACAAAAGAAAACAAAACCATGACATAAATGAAAACCAAAACAACAAAAAAAGGGAACAGAACGCCAACGTCCGGGACGCGTCATCAGAAAGGGAAATCCCGAACGGGCGTATATATCAATGAATTCGGTGTTTTCTAATCACAAACTCTAGCAATAATGCTAAAAGGAGTTTGTTTCCCCGGAACACCGAACAAAAACCATAGTTTGAAATAAGGAAACAAAGCTAAGAGATAATAGTCCAATTGAAAAAAGTAGAAATAGAAATAATAAAAATAAAAAGCCCAGGTTCATTTGAAATAAAACACAAAAAACACAACCTCATAACCAACAAAGCAAAACAAGAATGAAGAAAAAAGTGTCAAAGTTTTTGTAAGTATAAAAAAAAGTACAAAAGTTTTGGTATATATCAAAACAAACTTAGAAACACAAGAAAAAAACTCAAAAACATTCAAGACAAAATGGCAAAAATAGACAAAAACCAAAAATAGACAAAAACCAAAATAAAATTGAAAAATATCATAGCGAGCCTCTCGTCAGGAAGAGAAGCTCCCTCATGATATTAATTTGTGCTTTTTTCTGCTAACGACAAACGAAATCCGTTAAAAATTGCCGTCATCCCCTCTAAAAGCACAAGACAAATAAAAATGGAAGAATTCTTGAATAAAAAATAAATACATTTAAGAATATTTAAAAAGAATCATATATATATATATATACTTTATTCTACAACGTGGAGCTTCTTCAAAATCTCCCTACTAAATTTTTTGATGATCCAAACACTTTCTCTTTGAAATTAAAATTAGTTTACAACGAAATTTCTTCATGAAATAAGTCACAAAAATTACAGTTTATTGATATATCTTCAGGCTTGTAGTCCCCCAAATAAGTCTGCGAAGCCTAAAGTTCATAAACCAGAATATCTTAAAAAGATGTAAAAATTTACTTATTGATTTTATTATTTTATTTGTTACTTTAGCCTGAGTTCTTAATATACATTAGTATTGCATTCCAAAAGTATATTGTTGTGGATTTCAGATCACAAGATGTCACTTTGGAAAGCGTTTCGGTTGTGTAAATAAGTTCTATTATTTAACCTAAGACATCGCAAATATTTTAAAGTTTCTTTTTTACGGCTTCTGATATGTCAGTATGTCAAAAAGTTTCAAAAGTTCATAATTTCTGTTTCAAATTAGGGTAAATAAGTTATTTTTGCTAAAATTATTATTATTATTATATGTACTAACGATTTAAGCGATTAATGTTATAATTGAACTCTTTATAAATGAAAATTTAAGGAAGTAACTAAAAGTACTATGTCAAATTTCATATTTATCGAAGCCAGACTTTTCTCTGTAGTAAGTAATATTTTTCTTTTAAAACGAAATTCTGCAAAAAAACCCTAGACACAATAACAGTCATAACAATATGAAAAAATAATGCTGTTAGCAGAGCTATATCTAATTGTTAGTAGATTTTTAGCGTGTTACTCAACCTAAAATTTCTCAGAACTTTTAAAATGATGCTCAGTTTTGCTCAAATTTGTAATCATTACTCATAATTTATTAAATAAATCTATTAAAAACCGTTTTAAAAATACTTTTATTTAGTGTACTAAAAAGTAGCATTTTTTATTTTAGTTACTTTCTAAATTTTAGTTTTTATTTATAATTCTTCATTATAAATATTATGGAATCTGGAAATCATTCATTTCTCAAATTCACAGCCAGGTTTGCGCTCCAGCTATGGAATCAAAATCTAATTAAATCAATCGATAAATTTATAATTAAGTTCTTAAAATATTAAAAGAGTGTATCGTCATGGAGAGTAAACAAGGGTACATAATTTCAAAGCACTAGCAGATTAGATGCGAGTAAAAAATTGATTACAAAATTCTATCATTACAAACATAAAAAGTTTGAGTTGAATAAAAGCATTAAAAAAAGTCGATGAGATCACATATTCAGAAGAAGCAGTTATGAATTATATAAAAAAAAAAATCAGAATATAAACTTGGAGTAACATGGCCGTAGCCATATCTTTTTCTATAAAATTTAAACTATTCAATTAATCTCCAAGAATAAAACTGAAATGAATCAATTAATTGCCAGAATATAACCAAGAATTCTTGTGTAAAAATTTCAATTTTACTTATTTATTCAGAACAATTATTTCTTTTTTCTAAGAAGAAAATTTTTAAGAATCCAGAAGAACGAAGAGTTTCTCTTTATTACTGGATGGAAGCCAGAAGTTTCGTTTTCATGTGAAAAATGTCATATCAATTCATTCACATCGAAAAATTCATTTTTTTCTCCTGCGATTTTTCACATTAACGAGATCACGTCAAACGTATGATTTAACCCATCCGTTCCCACTCATTTGAAGGAGCAGAACATTGACTTTGCGTTTAACAGAATTTTCACGATAAACGATTTCACTCTAAGATGTTCAACTATATCTGACAAGAGCTAAACTTTTCGGCTTGAAAAATATTTCTAGCTCTCGAAAATTTCCCACAGTTCATTGGGCGAAGCATTGTTCTTGTAAGCGACGGGCCGTTTGACAGCTGGGTTTGGTTTTCTTTTATGATTTTATTACATTTAAGGGACAACAGTTGATAAAACATAAATAATTAATATAACGTTATTGTTTTTGATAGCATGTCTATCATAAAAATATGATCTCAGTCAAAACAAATTGTAATGTAGTATTACTAAACAGAACGCAGACCCATACCAGTTACTTTAAAAATGCATGTGACATAATTACCATTAGACACATAAATGTTTTTAAAGCAATGAACAACAAACAACGAATTCGATTGCCCAAAAATTGCGGATCATCGAATGTTGTGAAATTGTAAACTATTCTGTACGAAAACAGATGATAGGCCTTATTACTGCCAACATCACTAAGTGGATGACAAGTGAGGAATGAAAATGGTTATGGGTTTGTATGAGTTACATGTCCAATTGATCACGGTTCAGTAACGAGCCCATAGGTCATTCAGATTCAGTTAACTTAAATAATATTTTATAGTAAAGGTTGGTGCTCTGTACAATGGAAAAAGGGCACAATTTATTTTAAATACGAGTGTATTGCATATTTCAATTCACATCTTTCAACAAGTTTTACTTTATGAATTCCGAAGCTTGAATCTCGAATTATTTTAAATTTGAGTGATTGTTAGACATAGATTTATATTCATGCCCATAAATTAAAGATAATGACAATTTGTACGAATTAAACCGAAGGCACAAAAAAAATTGCTATAAGCATAAAGCCTATTTAATACAAGGAAGGTAACGAACAAAAATTACTGTACATGTATCACAATATCCAATAAAATAAGGGAAATGCTCTCTGGAGTAAACGGATAATACATATTTTATCTAGAAAAATTAACACTATATGTTTTTTTATGAGAGTTTAATAGGCCTTGTGCTGCAAGACAGTCAGTACAACAACTGGGCATGCTGAGCACAAAATTATTCAGCTGTTTCGCGGTAGGCCGTCTCATTCTTTAATCAGTGCTATTGTCCTTCCATGCCCCATACACGCTTAATAAGGGGAGAAAACAGGCCACTCGAAACGGCTGATATACTGTTCTTAAATGCATTCGTCCACAAAGGTTGCAAAGTGAGGACGGGCGTTGTCATACAGTAAGACAAAATTTGAGCCCATTGCACTTCAGAACAGATGAACATGTTATTAAGAAAGATATCCAATAAATCTAGGTTCTTATAATTCCGCGATGGACAAGGATATCTGTTCGAGAAACCAGGATAGCGCCACCCCCAAACCATCAATCCAGCGCCACCGTAATGGTGATGTTCAGTGATATTTTCTTGATTCTGAAAGGTATCTGGTGTTCTCCATATCAATATATGATGTGGGAAGATTGCAGGAAAAATTTGGATTCGTCAGAGAACAGCACACTGGGCCACTGTACTGGTGTCCAGTTAACATGTTCTCTTCACCAGGCTTACCTGGCCGGCATTTGACAGCTGTGAGTGGAACTTATTTGACAGCCCTGCGAGAATGCAGACCATACTCTCACGTAACCTCAAATCTTAAATGAGGGCTACCCTCGCGCTGCCGTAGTGTCAGAGGTCAATTGAAGAAAAATCGCTGCAACAACTCAATACTGAGGTCAGAGTCCTAAAGATAATCACCGGCCACCTCCCGGTCCCTCCCAATGGAGGTACGCATCGTCATCGGTAAGTGGTAACTCAACCAACACCATTATTATACCCACCAGGAAGAGAAAAACCGCTTACTTATCTGGCAACTTCTCATTCCCGAATTCTTGGTGTCCCCCGGTGGGAGTTTACTTCTCTTATAAATTGATAGCTGGAAATAAGAATCAGTATCCGATTTATGAGGTAACTTTTGCAAAACAAATGAAACACGATCATGAAATAGTATTGAACAATTAGGCGTACATTTAGTCATACGTATACGGTTAGCCTCGAAACTTTGGTACTCGTGGATGCCGACACCTGTCAGGATATGTCTGCTGCAGTACTTTGTCTTTTCTTTTCGCAGTTACTTCCAAATATCGGTTGCCTCGTGGCGTTTTTCGATTCTCTTGGAGCCGCTACATAGCTTTGATATGACATTCAGTGCCATTCCGAGTACCTGGGATACTCTCTCTGCGTCTGTCCATATTCTGCCAGTACCATTCTATTCTACGACGTAAAAAATCGTCCTCGTGGGTCCTCTGAATCATAACTAATCATTTCTGACAATTTGAAGCTTGCACGCTGGTTTTGAACGAATTTCATCATAGTAACGATTCGTTTCATACACTACTGTTCTGTTCTTTACGAGTTTTTTTCCTGCGCAATCTCGTCGCTTACTTCAAGTTAATGCACAAACATGTTATTCCAGGAGATATGTGCAGTTCTATTGCATTAGAAAGTTTTACTCTAGTGCGGTTTTTATCCTGGAATTCTTAAATATCTTTCACTTATGGACATCGATGCACATTTGATAAATTAGGAGGCAAAATCTCATTTAAGAGTATTGAGTTAGAAAATTTCGTGTTTAAGCATTTATATTGAAATATTGAGTGAAATATCTATTGAATATTTCACTTTTGATCTGTTGTGCCTTTACCAACTGATTCAAAGATCACAAGGCCTGGTAGCAATAATTAGATTTGAATTCGAAAGATCGCGAATACAAGACAGATGCCACGGAGATCTGTCATAAGTGGTGCACTGATGCATACAAAATCTGTTGTCGTGAGTAATAGAATTTAACCTTGATGAGCGTATAAGTGAAAAATGGAGTGATGAATCAGGAATCGTCGTGGCTATGATTCAATATCACAAAATCCGGCTGCAATAGTCCTTGTGAAGCTTCTAAATGAAACATGATTCTGGCGAATCAACATCTCCCAATTCGTTACATTTCTTTTCAACCAAACATCGTAATTTTAGATATCATAATGAGGGAAACTCTAATTAATATGCCAATATTTATTCGTAACTTTATTTAACCATAAAAAAATTTTGGCCTTTTCTGTATTTGGTTTAAATATTGAATTAAGTTCATTTAGCATAATTTGCTTCTACAAAGCAGAGCTTCTGAGAACTTCCCGGACTTTTCGTGAACCCAGCATATAGTGGGTAGAAATGCCATTAAATTAATTTCTAACTGCATTTCTTGGTCTATTAGCCTCAAGACATGTCAACACAGACTATGAAAACTTAACAAATCAAGTCTAACTTCATCGGAGATCGAAACGGCACAGCTATTGACGAATATTGACATAAAATTCGAAAATCATTTCGAATAGCAGCAGTAACAGCCTTTACTATAAGTGACTGCGAGATTTGTTGGAGAAGGGGGAGGGGGACAATGAGAGTTAATGGATTAATTTGTTCCTTTTTCCGCTGCGTGCTTTACAGAACCCTTGTCGCAGAGCTGGCGATTTATCAGAGCCGAAGAACAGAGTGTCAAGAAGTTTGGGATGTATCGATTGGCAACAAATGCAGCAGCCAGTCGCAAGGCATGCTGGGTGTTCGTTGACCTCCTCTCCATTGATGTTTTTGAGAATGGAGGAACTTGAATGAAAATTTCGCTCGACCCCATTATCGGGAAAAGAGTATGGCAGTTGACGTTTAGTTGGGGATGCAGAAGAGGAGGTACAGGAAACTTCGATTGCAGTCGAGATGGTGAAGACATTTCGTAATGACATTTCCAGTGATGGAGAAACAGATTGACTAATTTCGTTTTATGTGAAGGTTTGACGTCAAGAATGTGATGACAGTTTGTAATAGTGACTGCCTTAATGCGAAAAGAATAACAGGTTATATAACAAACAGTATTATATAACAAAACTGATGATATCAGAATATGTAACATAATGAAACTGTCATTTCACGATAATTTTTTTTTTTGCATTTTCTAAGAAGAATTTTTCATGTGATAATTTAGATAAATGTTTTGGGTACATATTAAAATACACATACTAAGGAAATGTGAAAATACACAGATAAAGAAATTAACCTAAAATATCTGAGGAATAAAAACTTTACAGAAAGTCAAAGAATCCATAACAAATAAGTAAATAGTTTTCTTATTCAGCGTAAAACGATCTTCTTATTTAATTAATTTATTTATTTCGCTCTTCTTAATTTCTATTTTTACAATATTATTTAGTGTTAATTTAACTATATAATACTGTACCGAAGATAATTTAGCGTTAGTAAATATTTTTGGATTTATACTTAAGATGTTGGTATTGTTATTTACAAATCTCAAAAACCGTCCAGAAAATACCATGAAAATTAAGCGAATATCCTACTGCTACGGGTGAAATATGATATTCGTGTTCGTCAATAATCTAGCGTTCCATCCGTAATTTGCTGCTCTTTACAGAATAAGAATTATTTTATCCTAAGCAAATGCCTATGATTCAGCAATTAACAAAGCTTAAATCGGGCCCACTGTAGGCGTTTTCCCTATTGCACCAGCAGTGATTCTATTAATGCTTACAACAGTCGTAAAAAGTTCCTTTCTATTTGTTTTAAGGGGAAAAAGCAGTTAATGTTGAATGTAACACCCTCCCCCCTCTCTCTGACTTGACGGGATATGCATTACAATGAAAAATGACCCCTGGTTTCTTCAATATATTGCTCAGTAAACGTGAAGGATGCAAGTTCTTTTTTTATTTCGAAATGACCTGTGTATTTACTCACAATCATTACAAATCATATTATCCACGGGCCACGAAATCATATTATCGATTTAAGTCCAGCTTACTAAACAGAGGTGTAGTGGGGCCAAGACGCACCGGAACGACAAAAAGAGAAATAAGTAAGAGAATACTTTCAAAAGAAATAAATAAGAAAAAATTTGTGGAAACGTCCTTAAAACAGCGCAATTTTTGTCCCTCAGGTTAGAGCGTTCCTGCACTGCTTTTAGAGTGTTCCAGTACTGCTTATTTTGCGCCTACCCCACTGCTACTAAAGCTAGATCACGAATCACATTTAATGTGCTTGCTTACCGCGATTTTCTTGACTAAAACTATACCACAATGCGGAAGTGAAATTGAAATGCCTGATAATAGCCGCCACTTCCGTAGTAAAATTTCACTTAATGCAAGCATCTATCTGCTATAAAAGGTTCATTCGTTTTCAAAACGCCATATATCCAAAAGTATTACACGTACAAATATGAGTGGGATATGAAAATAACCGCAAACTCATAAAATTTTCTGCACACTTTACAAATGTTCTATGTGCGCCCCCTGGGTCACACGACACAAGCCCAGGCGGTCCAGAATCTTTTATAATAGCCCTGTACATAGGACTTTCTTATTTACACTTTAGATTTAAAAAAAATTTAGAACTCTGTACTCGTTTTGAAATTTAAAATTTTCGCTATAAAATTTTGAAATACAAAATACAAAACCAGATTAGATATTCTTCTTATACATGTTAACCACTAGGGTGGACCGGAAAAAAATAAATAATTTTTTCCCCCATGCCTCTATACCGCGGATGGGTGAGAAATTAAACAAGGAAAAAAGTAAGGAAATTGATTGATATCTTCCTCTCGCGCATCGGCCTTGAAAATCTTAAAAATTTGACAAAAATCGACTGTTTTGAATTTTTTTAAATTTTTAAATTTCTCTTTATCTATTTATTTTAGCATTAGCTACCAAGTACTGATCTTAAGAGTAATAAAGTTTATTTTATCAAAGTCGGTCCATAATTTCCGGTGGCACGTTCCCTCCAAGGTTGACTAAAATATGTGAAATTACTTCAATATGCAATTTTTAGTTCCTGACCCTCAACATAATCTTAATATTTCTTCTTGCCGAAAAATTGCAACATATCGATGTATATGCATGAAAAAAAGTTATTTAGGTCTAAAAATATATCAGCTTCATTTATTTTCTTTGTTTGTTGGAACACAATGCAAAACTAAGCTCCAAAATTACAATATCATTTGTTACTTAAGAACGAATGGCAAGAATGGAGAAAATGACAAAAAAATTAACAGAGCTTTAAGGAAAAACTTTAGCTATTAAGACATCGTTATGTCTCTTAAATTTTTTGCATGGAATTATACTCTTTCTTCTGACTAAATGAGAGTTGGAAGTCAAATTTATAGGAAATTTCGGACATTACGTGTAATAGCGTAGCTTCTAGACTTCCACAAACTTTTCGTGACCTTTAGATTTTGTGGGCCTGGGCACAAATATGGAGTTAGGCCTCTCGTAAATAAAGTTTTTTATAGTCCGAAGAATGTAATTTCTCAAAGAAAAATTAGGATATCAATACATGAATCCACCTTCTACTTAGAAAAATATTCTAACATATAAGATAAGGCATAATATAAGATATACCGATGTCTTGATAGCTAAAGTTTTTCTTTAAAGATCTGTTAATTTTTTATTATTTTCTGCATTCTTGACATTCGTTCTTAAGTAACAAATAATATTGCAAGTTTGGAGCTTAGTTTTGCATTGTGTTCCAATAAACAGAGAAAATAAATGAAACTGATATATTTTTAGACCTAAATAACTTTTTTTATGCATGTACATAGATATGTTGCAATTCATCGGCAAGAAGAAATATTAAGATTATGTTGAGGGTTAGGAACAAAAAATTACATACTGAAGTAATTTCACATATTTTGGTCGACCTTGGAGGGAGCGTGCCACCGGAAATTATGGACCGATTTTGATAAAATAAACTTTATTATTCTTAAGAAGATCAGTACTTAGCAGCTAATGCTAAAATAAACAGATAAAGAGAAATTTAAAAATTTTCAAAAACACTCAATTTCTGTCAACTTTTACGATTTTTAAGGCCGATGCTCGAGTGGAAGATATCAACCAATTTCCTTACTTTTTTCATCGTTTAATTTCTCACCCATTCGCAAATTTTCCGCGGTATAGCGACATGAAAAAAATGTTAATTTTTTTCGGCCCACCCTATTAACCACCTTCTTTTACAGCCCTTCAGCAACAAAACTCTTATGAAATGAAGGAGGACTTCATTTGACAACGAAAATAATGATAACAAGCAACATGCAGAAAGATATCATCAGAGTAAATATTAAACAGTCAATCACAAAAGAGATATGTTTAAAATGCACGAAACCAAGTGCGACAATGGACTATTTGCGTCTTGATAACCACATTTTCTTCAATCAAAAATCCATCAGAATCACAATAGGTATCTAGAAAGTTTGTCGGCAGAACATATCGTTGCTTAACCAGCAACACCACCTATCTCAATTTTTTGAAATTTCAACTAGGAAGAAAATACTTAATTTTTTCTAACCAATAATGAATATTTCTGAATTTTTTTCACATCTGGTAGGAATATGAAGTCCTATGTTTATATCAGATGTTAAAAAATTCGAAAACTTCCGTTATTGGTTGCTAAAAATTGAGTATTTTCTTCCTCTTTGAAATTCCAAAAATTTGAGATAAGTAGTGTTGCTTGTTAAGCGACGATATTTTATTTATCCTCCGGTTTTTTAAAGTCTTTACTGCTTGGTGGCAGAATTTCTTTGAATTTCCGGGTGGGAGAATCGCAGGTTCGGATCTCAATTCTTTTGAATTCTCACTGTGCTTGTGAGTCTGAGTCACGTGAGTTGTGTCGTGTGCCAAATGTCCTCGATTGCGTAGAGGACAGTACAGTCTCAAATGTTACGTTGTCATCTGGATACTGTTTCAAATTACGATATCCGTGTCCAGTTAACACTTGTGTAGCTTCAAAGAAGTTTAATCTACAATTATCTATATGAAAAGTGCTTGTAGAAGTTCCTATCAAATTTTCTTGCAGCTTGATGATGTGAGAAGGAATTATACTGTGTTCAATATTTCTTGAGTTTCTTGTAAATTATTGTCCAGTTTTACAAATTATCGCAAATTTGCGACTTTCGTGTCTCATATTTTCCCTCTAAACTCATTAAATTATGTATCACTCGACAGTCATCTGAAAAAGTTGAATGCTACTGAAAGCTTCAGATCTATTCTTCCTTTTCCTGTTCAAGAGTTAAATTTCGAATTGAGAGTTCGAGAGTTCTTGCTAAGTTTTTATCGCTTCGTAAATGATTCTTTGAGGCAATAAACATTTTTAAAGGGCACATTCTGACAAGAAGAATTTGACAAGAGGAATTTGAAATCAATAATCTGTTTTTTACAAGTGAAAAATAAAGCTGGAATTTCTTATTTATTGTCGAGTGTTATTTTAATCGTTCATATCCTTCTCTTTTAAATGAAAACAATATATATTTATTTTTTTAAAATTTTGCATCAAACATTTTTTGCCTCTAAAATATTAATATTTTTATGGCTTTCGTATTTATTGTGATATATCATTTTTTAAAGAAAAATCTTAAGTTTTAAAAATATAGATTTTTAAAAAAGTAATCAGAATTTTGTCAAACACAATCGGTCAATGGTGACAAAACCTAATATTTGCACTTAAAAAGATATTTATATTGATGAAAGTTACAAAACCACTCATAATCTCGTATTGTAAAGAACTAAAGACATTTGACGGATTTCATGCTTTTTTGTGACGATACCAGAGTGAAACATTATCGAACGACAAAAAGTAACATTTATAATTGATAATTATGCCCGAAAAGCGATTGTAAACTATGAAACATAGCACGCATGCATATCTAATCGCAGGAAATAAACAAGGATGTCTGAAGGATTTCATGGAGTAGGGTTTAATCTCTTCTCTGTTGAGACACCAAAATAAAATACTATCGCACGATCACTCTAACTGCAAAAGCCCAGATGCATTGGTTTCAGCTAATTAGCTTGCAAACCAGAACACGTGATCCAGGAGAGAGACAGTTCCGAGAGGGCATGCAGATAATCCATTCCGCCAAAAGAACAAACACTAATTAAGTCCACCCTCCAAAGAGATATCACCGCCCGTGCCCCGAAATGAGGATTATCGACCCCAGAACAAATATTTGCCCCTTTCTTTTATTAGAACAGAGATGGCAACGGCCAAATGTTTGATGAAGAACTGGAGAAAAATCGTCTAAAACAAGGACTTCGACCATTCTTTTTTCCCCGTTTTCCCGCACTTTTGCAATCCAGTTGGCTTGGAGCCTTATTTCTGATTGGGAATCGCTTCCTTTTGATTTTTGTCTCTCTAGAAAGGATTCGTTTCCTAATTAAATCCTGGAATGTCTCTTCCCGGGGGAAATCAGGAGGGTTTTTGCCCCTGCCTGGAGGTTATCGTCACCTTATATCCCCCAAGTTCGTGATCGGGCAGCTACGATTGGAGAATTCTTTTTTTAATGACGCTAATTTGTCGTTCCGTACTAAGCCCGTTCGTAATTGAAAAGAAGGCCTGGAAATTTTTCTTTGATTGAAACATTGTAATAATTAATTTCTGCTGTTTTGCAGCTGTAGTAGTCACCTTAATGCGTCTCATGAAATGTAGTTTATCACGGCTGACGATTTTGCGAAAACTTACTGAAGTCGTCACGACATGATAAGGTATTACTGTCGTGAATTCTAATTATTAATCATAACTACAATTAGTATGTGCGCTTCTTAATCATTGTTTTTATTAAGCAATTTCTTTATACTAATAAATGTCGCGCAGAGATATTTTAAATTAAATTCACCAGTTATATCACTGGACTGTTTAAAAAGATATAAATTTATTTTTTCGGTAACTTAAAGCGTAAAACATCAGCCTTATCTCCACTACTTCATCAATATTATTATATAGCAAAATTACTTTTGATTCAACTTTAAAATTCAGAATTATTTTTCAATTATGCTAGTTCTTTAAATTTGAAAAGTCTTTGTAACCTTTGTAAATTCAATTTGTTCAGTTGGCACTGTAAAATTAAAGTTTCAAGCGTATTTCATTTTAAAGGCCTTCCAACGATCCTCTTAATCAATGAGTTATTTTTAATTCATTACAAGAAACTCTCGCAGCATTTTTCATTTTAAAAAAAGAGCCCCAAAAATATTAAGTAATCTTTGCTAAGAAATTTCCAAAAACAAGCTAAGAACTGCATATCATGGTTCTTAACTTGATAACAATGCAAAGCTATAGGAGAGAGTGGAGTAAATACGAGTACCCTTGATTCTGACGCTATTATTTTTCCTACCTAGCAGACAGACACTGAATTACACTTTAATAGTCAAGAAAAAGGAACAGTCATAGTGGAGTGTTGTAGCTATTAAATGCACTGCTTCTGTGAAGGTTTATTTCTTTTAAGGCGTCAAATCTCTAATGTTCGTTTGATTTTAAACTATCCTTACTAAAAAATCATTAAAGTTATAAAAACTATATTTAGCCCAGCTTATTATACGTTTACTAAGGATTCATACCCTATCAAACAATAAGGATTTACTCCAATAATTGCGCGGTTCTATGTCGTTTTTTATGACCTCTGCACTCTGGGTAAAACCGGGTACTCCAAGTATCGTAAGACCGTTACAGTCAGTATTGATGATTCCTCCGATTAAGACGATAAAAACACGTTAGACGTTGATTGTTTATATTTTAATGACGTATTTTCTAATTTAACTAAAGAAGAAGGGTTAATCCAATGTAAAAACTATCTTAGCTGTGCCCACGTAAACTGCAGTGGAGTGAAGGAGAAGACAACTGCTTTACATGTGAATTTTGTAACTAATATTCTTAAATTGTCATATAAAATAAAAATGATTGCAACTTTTCCACTGAAAATCGAGTTTTCCTAATTAACTATAACGTTAACATGTGTACCCAGTTTTACCCTACTAGTGGGGTAAAACCGAGTAGTTTAACTTTTTTTTATAAAAAAAATCATTGATAAAAAAAGTAATGAAACTGTGACTTTTCTGGAAAGATATATTGTACTCCAATAAACAATGAATATTTTAATAAAATTTGACAAGCTCTAAGTCGAATATTTTAGCTCCAACAGGCCTTCGAACATTAGCTACCCGGTTTTACCCCACTTTCCCCTACCTTCAATACCAAAAAGGCATACATACTGAATTACTGGATACTTGTAAATCGAAGTTTTAAAATTGTTCCTCATTTTTCTTAATACTAGTTGCATTAAAATAACATAACCTTCCGTAAAGTTTTAGATTAATTTGATTATTCAATAAATTCCTTGTCCTACTATGGAACAAATAATTTAAATATGCTGATATGGAAATTGACAGTTGCTTTGCAGGACAAAGTTGGTTCCAGTAATTGACAGAATGTTAAAATGCTAAACTAAATCTATTCTTCATGTTGAAATATGGTTTGTTTATCCCAAATGCTGTAAAAATATTTGTAACAATGAATTATAAAATATGTTAAAGACAAAAAAGTAAAAAATAGTAATAAAAATTTTTTTAAACCATTTTTATTAGTGTACTAAAAAGGAGAAAAGATTTTTTTTGTCAAGAATTTGAAGGTCAAAGGAAAATTGTATTAGCGTAAGGCACTGAAAACATTATGAAATCTTGTATATAGAAATTTAAGTCATAATAAAAATAATTAAAAATGAAAAATATGTTATAAACATGAATAACATTTAAGTTTACGTAGAGTCTTGTTTTCAGCGAACTCAAATCTTTTACCATTTTGTTTTGACTTAAAAATTTTTGATAAAAAACATTTTCTACTTTTTAGTTTACTAATTAAATCGTGTAAATCTTGAAAATTTTTTACAAACTATTAATAAACTTTTTTATTAATTTAATTATACATGTCTGCTTTTTCGTCACTAATCTTTGAAGTAAAAAAAAAACGATGAATGCATCTTCTTGTAATCGATGCTGCATTATATCTTCCGTTTTAACTGTTTTCAGCTACTGATATGTTCATAAGAAATTCGATTATTAATTGAATAAGATAGTTAAACTATGTCGTACGGTAATAAGGAACTAATATAAGAAAAGCAGATCGAATCAGTTAATAAGAGAGCATTGAAATATATCCCCCCGAATGTCGAAATATTTAACTTTAACTAGAAACATCGAAATTAAGCAAAAAAGGAAAAGAGCCTTTATTCAATCAACAATTATAACCAATCTATTCAAAATTGTTCAAAATAGTTTGTTGAAAATATTTTTATGTGCATACATTTGAATTAACTTAATTTAATGTAATTATATTTTAACATATAAAATTCGTAAGGTTATTCAAATCGTATCTTATGATTACTCATGGCCGTGTTGCGCAATTTCTATTAATTTTTACACATTTTTATTGAATTTGACTTCTTTCATGTTCATAAAGATGGAATTTCGAAATTGATTTTTCACTCCGAATTTTCAAATTCTGTACACTTGCGTCTTCGCGATGACAATATAGTATTTTCAGAATTTAATTATCAGTTAATCGGTTTATTTAATTAAATTTGGATTCCAAATGAGAGACGCCACCAGGTAGTGAACTTAAGAAAAAAATTGATGACTAGATTCCAGTATATATATTATAATGAATCACAAATTAAAGACTAAGCATTAGAAAATAGTTAAAATAAAAAAAATCTACTTTTTAGAACACTAATAGAAGTATTTTTTAAAAAAGTTTTATTAAATTAATTTTCATAAAAGTTGTGTGACTGGGTCAAACGATAGTTTATTTCTGTGTTTCGCTTCGGTGGCAGGTGATATTAATAACATTCGTTTCTGTTTGTGCAGGTGGCCGTGGGATGTGATGGGCAACAAGTTGAGCTGTTCGTGCGCCCCTCTCATCCGGAAGGCGTATCGGTATGAGGACTCGCCGTGGAACAACTCCCGCAGGAGAGACGGACACCTGCTCAGGTCAGCTAACTATTGGTGTGTAAGCATGGCACTTAGACACTTCATTACGCATAGCACTTTCGGGTCAAGTAGAATGACTGCTTGTCTTTTAGATTATCAGTTGTTAGAAACGATGCGTTTGGTAATTATTTCTATCTCTCTGATACTGTGGCAATTATTCACTGAAATTATTCAGTTTGGAACTTTTCCATAAGAAAGAAATGAAAAAATCAGTTGTGAAAAACGAAAAACTGTGATGATATCAAATGTCACGAATTTTATAGTGATATAACTCAGGGAACAGATCTGTTATTGTTATTATCAAAATAACCAACCTGAGTTCTTTTCTTTTCGTTGAAAATTGAAAAAAAAAAACCATTTCAATTTTTAATTCGTGCTCTAATTATTAAAGAAAACTTACTTAGGTTTCACAATCTATAGTTATTATTCCCCTCACTTGACTCTCGTAACAATAAAAAGCCTTTCCTACAGAACTAACTTGACTTTTTAACGTACGTGAAATAATAGAAGATCAGCTTCAAGTCTGTGCCTTTATCAGTTGTTTTGAATTCACAGAAAAAGCAATTTGCATGTTTTTTCTACATGTAACATTATACTTCTGATTGAATAAACGACAAAATAATTAAAAAAGAATCTTTATATAAAAAAGATATAAAAAATGGAAAAGCATGTCATTGTTCAACAGACGACTGTTTCCCTGAGTCCGTGTTTCCTCTTTTGGAAAAATGTTATTTGATAGAAGCGAAAGACATCGCGTTAAGAAATAGAAGAATAATAAATTTTATTGAAAAAGGAAATTTTTAAATTCCAAAAAGCCCTGATAGAATTAACTGTAATACTTTTAATTCGTAATAAATCAACTTTCTGAATTGAAACATTATTCAAATTAGAGAAAACTACAGATAAAAACATCTATGAATTTTTTCAACAGCTTTTTTAGGGAAAATTCCGGCAAGGATTTAATGGAAGCATAATGGACAATATTTAACATGAATAGCTTTGCTTTGCTTAGAGCTTCACATTAGATATTGAAAGTTTGTATTCTACTGTCCATATTTGCACACACATTGCTGCAGCCTATATGCCATTATTATGCCCAAATACTTTTAGATTGTTTCAGTTATTCTTTTTAGTTTAGATATCTAGCCATAGATTGCTCCTTGATATTGACATTAATGAAATGCTAAAACTTGGTACTGAGCTTATAGTAAGGCACGCTTCAAATATGCATATCGCAGCATTTTTTGAATGTAGCTATAAACACAGCACTTAGTCATAGTAGAATACATTTGAAAATAATCATGTAAAGGTAGCATTTTTACATAATCTACGAAAAAATAGTGATAAAGATGAAGGTAAAATTTTTGAAACTTTATAAACTTGATGCAAATCTGAGAAAAACGCTGATAAAACATAAATGAAATGATAAAACTTAAAGGTGCCCTCCATGTGTTGAATAACATATATCTAAATAAAAAAGTAATTTGCCAGAAAATCTTATAGCTACTTTGATACAAAAAATATGACAAGGGGTTGTCATATTTCTTTTGCTAAGAACGGCTAAGCGCACAGGGAACGGTTAGACATGCATACATGAAGGACCAAGGAAGGTTAGGTGCATACATGAAAGACCAATTCAGTTCTAAATGATTCAGGCCTCTTGGAGGAAATTAATGTGGATTTAGTTGTTGTGAAACTTGACTTGTGAAATATCCAGAAAAAAGTATAACTTAGTATTATATACACACATATATATATACTTAGATTTGTGCCGTTCTAAAATTAGATAATAGCTAAGAAGGTATTTGAAGTACGTGTCGATATGCAGATGGCATTCTGTCGAGTAGTAATTCTACAATAGTTCATGCCAAAAGCTCCTTCAAATTATGCCCTCTTATAATCCCAAAACACGCTTTTATTGAAGAGAGACGTACTGTCTTACCGCCACGAGAAAAACCATAGACACTAGACATATCGATGGCGGTCGTTATGGAAACGGGATATTCCACTGCATTTTGGGGGTGAAGGAAAACACTTTATTTCATTTGGCTCAGATAGAACCGGCGGAAGTCTCATTTCGCTTTGTACTTCGGTCGAAAACGAATTCTCGCCTAACGAAGAGCACTGAGTTTGCCAAATATTGCGGTTGATTTTATATCCGTTTCCCTCCTTTCTTCGACTCGTCTACGTGCGGCAACCCTGTTCAGGGTTTTTCTCCTGGCGGTAGGACAGTAGTTTCCTAAAAATGTTTCAGCTCCATAATCCTGTAACTGAGTAGGGCTTTTCAAACCGGAGTTCTCTCTCCCCACTGTAGCTCCATATTAGTTCGACCCCCCCTCAATGCAGCTGCAATACAGAAATAACGCTGCAATAGTTTCTTTTTTTATTAAATCAAAAACAAGAGCAACACAGACGTTTTGAAGTAGATAATCTACCTCAATACGTCTGTATATAAGCGGATCATCAATACAAACGTCATCAATACGTTGTTGCTCTATTCGATCTGTATTCGAATTCTGTAAAAGTTAAGCTTTAGATAATTTGTACTTCACAATGCCCCTCTTATAGGCAATTCCGAAAACACAGATAATTCATATTTTTTTAATAGATTTAAAAAAAATCCACGGATCAAATGTTTGTAAGATTTCAGATATTTGAATTGATGAAAAAAGTTTGGTTTACTCACTTTAAAACCTAATTTTTCAGATCTTAAATCGATTTGATCAAAACAATTAGGGACTTAGTAGGTTAAATGATGCGCCGACGAATGTTAATGTCTATCAAAGAATTTTGACGTTAAATACATTTTCTTTGAATTATCCAGCACAATATAATTGCTTTTTTATGATTCGCTAATTCATAATCTTGCATGTCATTCATCATTAATTTATGCTCCGTAACTCAATGTTTTGTGAGATTTACATCAATTTTCATTTTTGTTATACGAACTAAAAGGCATGTTCTCTTATTTGTTGAGGAAATTTACTCGGTACTTTTCCCCCCATTTTTTTCCAGCCTCAGCCTCTTACATGGCGAAGAAAGGGCGCAAATAAACAATGGGCTCAATACAAAATATACTGGCATACAAAAGTTAAGGAACATTTCGTAAAATGCGAGAAATTTGCAATTAATATGAAAACTATGTTTCAAAATCAGTTATGGAGAATTGTGTGACATTCAATAGAGCATCATATAGATATTACAGTGGAGATTCGGTCACGAGGGCAATTAGGGGGACCGCCAGAAAGGGATGAAGGCGAAAATGAAGTTTCACCCATCTTGTTTCAAAGAAATCTGATAACGAGATGTAACTTTTATCAATGGTTATGGTTTAATGTGCTCAATATTTACATGCATTTTCGTAAGCATAGCACAAATATTCGGGAAGATATAAATGTTTCTATAAAAAAATCCCAAATTTTTCCACACGTGTTTTGCTTATAACATGCAGAGTTTTCATTTTTGAATGAATCAATTTTGAATATTCGAAATTTGCAGAACATTTGAAAATATGTTACAGAAGTATTGCATTAAACTTTGAAGTGAATATGTTGAATATTACAGGAAATATGAGTGTTTGTACTAAATAATTTTTCACTGCGCATGTGCGAGACGCAGCGGAAATTTTCTTTCATAACTTCAAAGCCAGATATGTAGAGCAACTTAAAAAAAACTACAGTTGAATCCCATTAAAATTCAGAAAGCTGTCGGCATTTCTCTGAGGTGAATTTCAATTTCTCTTTAAGAGAAGCTAAATGTTGAGGGTTCTTGCACAAACTGATATTTTTTAAACTTTAATCTTCGAATGGTATTCAAGAAAATGCAATTTAAATAATGTAATTAATTTATAAGTGTTCATGGTATTCAGGATATTCAATTTTACTAAAATTCAAAGGTACTGTTCGAAGATTCAAATTTAAGGAATATCAGTTTGTATTTTTATTTTGTATTAAACTTGTTGTATTAAAATGTTTGTATTTTTTGTAAATCAAGAACCCTCATCATTTAGTTCCTCTTAAAGAGAAATTAAAATTCACCTCATTGAAATGCCAACAGCTTTCTGAATTTTAATGGGATTCAACTGTAATTTTTAAAAAAAATTGCTGTATATATCTGGCTTTGAAGTTATGAAAGAAAAATTCCACTGCGTCTCGCACATGTGCAGTAAAAAATTATTTAGTACAAATACTCATATTTCTTGTAATATTCAAGTATTCACTTCAAATTTTAATACAATATTACTGTAACATATTGTCAAGTGTTCTGCAAATTTCGAATAATTTGAATGTAAACTCTGCATGTTATTAAGCAAAGCACATGCGGAAAAATTTGGGATTTTTTAAAGAAACATTTATATCTTCCCGAATATTTGTGCTATGCTTACGAAAATGCATGTAAATATTATGCACATTAAACCATAACCATTGATAAAAGTTACATCTCGTTGTCAGATTTCTTTGAAACAGGATGGGTGAAACTCCATTTTCGCCTTCATCCCTTTCTGGTGGTCCCCCTAATTGCCCTCGTGACCAAATCTCCGCTGTAATATCTATATGATACTCTGTTGAATGCCACACGATTCTCCAGAACTGATTTTGAAACATAGTTTTCATATTAATTGCAAATTTCTCGCCTTTTACGAAATGTTCCTTAACTTTTGTATGCCAGTGTATATTGAAATGTATGAAAGTGTATAATGTTTAGACTTATGCAAATGATTTCAGAATATACTAACTAACTATTTCATGGTTAGAAGGATAATTTTTATGTGATAATGAAAGGGAATGGGATCAGCAGTAGTACTCTATCCTCTACTTTCTGGTATATCATACAATACGGTACGTTTTGTGTTTAGCTTCGTAGTGTGATGAAGAATCAACTTTTCATTTTGCAGTTCTTCTCGTTGACCGATTGAGTCTGAAATTTCATGTATATCTGTAATTTGGGTATCAAGACCACATGCCAAATTTCATTTACCTTGCTTATTGTGTTTTTGATTTAATATACAAGGACAAACAGACAATCAGACAGATTTTCCAAACTTAGAGACGGGTTTACAATTACAGTTACGGGTTTACACGAAGTAAAAATCATATATTAAAGTTCACTCATCTAACTTTTTGCATTTTTTGGTTATTCCGTTTACTACTCAAGAATATACAGATCGATGGACTATCAACCCGCCAAGCCTATCACCCCTGGTTTGGTTCAAATTTTGTTACGAGTCTAACATTCTAGTCATAAAAAACAATGTACCAAATTTCATCTGCTTAGCTAATTACGTTTTTGAGATATCTTGTTGACATAGACACGAAAGGACAGACAGATAGACTTCTTTAGGCGGATTTCTTCCAACATTTGATAGTAATCCCAATTTTGGTGTAAAGGTAGCATACCAAATTACACCCATCTAGTATGCTGCGTTTTGAGTTATCGTCTTCAGAGACGGACAACCATGATTTCAAATATGTGTTACCCGGACTCAGGGAAGACTAAAACATGGAGAGTCTCGGGGTCGAAATTTTTGACGATTCCGATTCCTTATCTTTGTATACTTCTTATACATGAAATTAGTGTGGAATCATTCCCAAATTCATAGTTCAAGACTCCACCAAATGATTGTCAGGGCGATGCAAATTTTTTCTATGAAATGGCAACTTCAGGGGTGAGGAGGATGACGTTAACATGGGGCGCATGCTAATCATCTGATGATGAGCAAATGCAGTGAGGACAGTTAAAGTGTGTACTGCTGAGAACCGAAAATAGTTGCTAAAACTGTTCAGTTACATTAAAACATGTTGAAATGGGAATCTGAAATCGGATATATTTTTTGTATTTTTCTGTTAAGTGGTGCAAAAATATCCTAAAGAAATCACTTTGACTGTTTCACTTCCTACTCTGCAAACACCTGGAATTCCAAAACTTGTTAACAGCATCTGAATTTCATCGATAGACGGCGCGAAACGATATCGCAAACAAAATTTACATTGAAAAAAAGGGCTTTTTTCCTTTCAACTTTTTCCTCTAAAAGAAAAATCCTCTCTTCAACCTCTCCCACAGCACCCCTTTCTCCATCACACAGGAAGCGGTGGTTGGGGAAAGGTGTGATCTGTTTGTCCATCCCCATGCTTCGGTGTTTTCGGAATGATCTCCATGACGACAAGTTCGATTCCTTAATTCCTATACCACCTCCCACTTCCCAGCGATGATTCCCTCTTGGTGGGTTATCTAAACAATAACATGAGGAGCCCCCCCCCCCTAGGTCTGTGTGGGTGTTTTGGAGCATGAAATTCACTTCCCAATTGATGAGGTGAAGGAAAGGATTTTCTCTCTCTGAGCAAAGGGAAAAGTTATCTTGGAGATTTAACTTAGTGAGAAAGGGATAGACTATTTTTTCCTTTTTTGCCATGAGAGAGAGAGGACGTCCTTGTTCCTGGAAAAGTCTTAAGGTTTTTCTTTATTTATAGACTAGCTTGTATACCAATACAACCTGTGTTAGTTCAGACGGAACAGAGTTGGGAAACAAATTCCTTTCTCAGGTGGTGAGTGTAAGGCAGTGTGAATTTCTCTTCAGACATTACATTTTACTACCCATATGAGAGGTGGTTTTGTTGCAATCTTTTTAGAGAGGTCTTCACAGCATATAAGTGCGTTTCTCTGCAGCTAAGGAGCCGTTGGTGGAGACCACTGGTTCCATATGTATAAAATTTGTTATAAAAACGCTTCAGAAAAAATAAAAGCTATATTATTTGTTTTGACCCAGTCTGTGTGTTTAATTAGTTCATAAAGATACTTCTGTAAATTTTTCATCTTCCTTTTCATCGTCCCTGTGTAAGAAAAGTTGTATTATTGAAATTTATAATCTTAAAATTCATAACATTTTATTTTGATTGCTACCTATCAAAATTTCCTAGTAAATTTTACTATCTCGCATACGAAGAGAAAGTATATCAATTGGCGAAAAATTTGACCCAGAGATTTTGATCTCTATGTTACAGACCTCTCTGAGTCCGATGAAACCACTTTTGGAACTATGCATGTTTGTCCGTGAACACGATAACTCAAAAACGGAACGAGATAGATAAATGAAATTTGGTATGTAGTCTTTAAACCGAAATTTTACATCTGTATCAAATTTTGTATGAAATCGGTCAACAGGAAATCTGTCTATCAGTTCATGTGCATTCGGACACGATAATTCAAAAACCTACTATTAAGGCGTTATAAGTTTTCGCTGTTGTTCTTATATACTTAGATTAGATGAAAAAGCTTTGTTAACTGTTTATCTTAGGCAAATCTGGCTTTAAAATTCGTGTAAAACACCATCCTTTGAACAACTTTGCAATTTGATTATTAACCTTTGAGAATGATCTATTCTCTTTCTATAAAATAAAGCATACACTGATGTCAACAGCCATGAGATAACAATATGCAAATATATAGATGGCAGTAACATTGCGTAAGAAATGTATAAATGGACAATGCATTGTCAGAACTTTCCTTTGTACTCAAGAGAATTCACGTGAAAACTTTTCTGACGCGATTATGGCCGCACGACGGGAATTAACAGAATTTGAACACGGCATGCTAGTTGGAGCTAGATGCATGGGGCATTACATATCGGAAATTGTTAGGACACAGCGTCAATAGTGTGCCGGAAATATATAATTTCAAGAATTACCTCGCACCATGGACAACGCAGTTGCCGACCGCGTCTATTTAATGAGCGAGACCAGCGACATGGGCGTAGAGTTGTCAGTGTTAACAGACAAGCAACATTACGTCAAATAACAGCAGCGTACGCCATACTTGATTTTTGGCGTTGATGGGATATGGCAGCAGAAGATCGACTGGAGTGCCTTTACTAACAACACGTCATCGGTTGCAGCGCCTCTGCTGGGCTCGTGAACGCATCAGTTGGACCCTAGATGACTGGAGAAACGTTGCTTGGTTAGAAGAGTCACGATTCCATTTGTTAAGAGCTGATGGTAGGGTTCGAGCGTGGCGCAGACGCCACGAGGTCAAGGACACCAAATTCTCAACAAGGAACTGTGCAAGCTGTGGGGTGTTTTTACATGACATGGACTGAATCTTCTGGTGAAACTGAACCAATCATTGACTGGAAATGGTTATGTTCAGCTACTTGGAGACCATTTGCAACATTTCATGGAATTCATGTACTCAAACAAAGATAGAATTTAACAGTATGACAATGCGCCATGTCACATAGCCGAAATCGTTAGCGATTGGTTTGAGGAGCATTCTGGACAATTCCAGCGAATGATTTGGCCACCTAGATCTCCAGACATTAATCCCATCGAACATATATGGGACATGATCGAAAGGTCAGTTCGTGCCCAAACTCCTGCACTGGAAACACTTTCGCAATTATGGACGGTTGGAGAGGCAGAATGGCTGAATATTTCTTCAAGAGACTTTCGACGACTTGTTGAGTCAATACCACTTTGAGTTGCTCCAATTCTCAGAAAAAAAGTAGGTCCCATACAATATTAGGAGGTATCCCATGACTGTAGTAGTATAAACTGAGCTATTATTAAGATATTTAAAATGAAATTAAATGCTCAACTTTTGCTTGTTTACCATAAGCATAGATTTTGTTTCCCATTCGATGAGTACCAAATATGTTGATGAAAATATATGAAAAAGCTCCAGTATATTTCCACTTTCAATTTGTAAAATGTTAACTTTGGATTGTAAATAGTTCTGCAGTTCAATTTGACTCAGATATGGCGTGAAGTTGAATTATAGGATTTGAAAAATTGTACTCTGATTTAGAAAATTATATGGCATATTAAACACGGCACACCGCACTCGGAAGACGCGTGGTTCTCAATTGGCTGATGGTCTAAACAGAGCGTATGAGGCATGTCCGAAAAGCATCAGAACTTTTAAATTAGAGCTTTAACTCCACTTCCTTTTGTCACTGTTTTATGAGAGGTAAAGTGAACTGGTATTCTGAGTCTTGGCGAATTTTAGATTTCGAAAATGGAAGAGCAACGCGTTTGTGAGAAATTTTTCGTAAAATTGGCAAACTCCTTTACTGAAACATTGCAACAAGCTTAAGGAGAGGATTGTATTGGCCGGTCGCAATGATAAGAATTGTATCGGCATTTAAAATAAGGGAGAACATTAATCAAAGACGACCCGAAAACTTCCACGTCTGCAGGCGATCTTCACGTCGAGGAAGTGCACACTTTGTTTCGTGTAAATCATCGCTTAAATGTTTAATGTTAATTATAGTCACCACACTTCTCTCTTAAATGGAGGTTTTAGTCTTTACATTGAACAAATTAATTAGTTAAAATTAATCAAATAATTAAATTTGAACATTATTTCGATGTGTTTTTGATAGAAAGAAGAACCAAAAATGCACATAGTTCAAATCAGAATATGAATTTCTGAATATGATGATGGAATGCAATACTTTCTTTGCAGATTCCTTTTCATGCTTTTGCAGGTGCATGCTTTTCTAAGAATTTTTGAAATATAATTTTAAAGCCACCATTTTTTTTTCGAATGAGCTTTTTAAAGCTCTTTTTGTTTATGCAAGAGAAATTCATAAAACGAATTTGTTTATAATGCTACTTATTGCACATTTTTATTTAACTAGATTTCTTTCATATTTGTAACGATGGAATTTTGTAATAGATTGTTCACTCAGTTCATTATGTACTAGAATTTTGAAATTTTGTATAATTGCGTGTTATCTATAACAATACACTACTTTAATATTTGCAGAACTTAATTATTTGTTAATCGATTAGTTTAATTAAACTTTGATTGCGTAAAGATGGTGCCACCTGGTAAATTTTCACATGTATTTTGCCAATGTTAAAACAATATATGTAACCTTTTTTTGTTTTTTTGTTCAATAAAGTTTCTACGTACACTCATCCAAACTGCAAACCGGAGATTTTTATCTCTGGAGTCAGGGGTGTATCGTAGTGTAAAGGTAATGAATTTCAGAATTTTTTCTTTTATGTTCCATAATATTTATAATAATGAATTATAAATTAAAGACTCAAATCTAGAAAAAAAATTTAAGAAAATAATAAAAAAATCTACTATTTATTACACTAATAAAAGAATGTTTTTAAAAATTGCTTTTATAAATTTTTTTTCTTTTACGGTGCAAAAATTTCTTGGAAAAGAATCCAGTTTTTATGGAGTTTCATTACCTGACCATTGGTCCTATTTATGTATAAAAGTAACATTTTGAATTTTAAAAAAATCCCGTTAAGTCTTAATATGCTGATAATTTTTGTATTCCTGGCTTCGTACTTATGTGTAACAACAAGAATGGAAGAAAATCAGACAAAAAATGAAATAATCACAAAACGGAATTCTTTAATCGAACTTTAATTTGTTTTCAATTGTTCCAAATTTATTTGAAGTATTTGGAACCACCCATTTTCTGTTTCTGTGAAGAAAGGAAATAGCTTTTCATTTTTAAAAATTAAAAATTTTCATCTTTGGGACTATCTACGAAAAAGAAGTTTTACTATCCTACTAAGAATTTGAGAATTCGCCGTCTTCCTTTCTGTGGAATTAAAACTTTAATCTGGATTCTTACAAATATAATCCAAGAGGACATCAGTTTTAAGCTCTCATTGCGCAATCTGGCACTTTCTAGCAAAAAAGAGAAAGATTTTATGAAAATCGATTTCAGGAACATTTTAATGATGCCAATTTCTTCCGGAAAATTCCTTTCCCTAGAAAAATGATAAAAGACAGCAATCCTTTTGAGAGCAGAATTCTAGCACATTTCTTAAACGAGTCTCATTATTGGCTTTCACTTTTTCGCAAGCTGTTGTAGCCTTAATTTTGATTGCTGTTCATCGCTTCTTCCCGGCCCCGCAAGATGGCGCTAACTCCTCTGCAAGAGTTGGCTCTCTTTTCCCCCTCCTATCATCGCTCTTTTTCTTCTTCCCTGACTTTTAACAAGAGTAAATAACCGAGGGGTAAAGAATTGCTTGCACGAAGAAAAAAGAAACCTTTCTCGTAGCTGAAAAACGACTTTTCTAAAATCGATACTAATTATGAAGCTCAAAAACTGGGAGAAGGATATTTCGATGTATTCGGGAGATAAATTTAGGAAAGCTAAAAGATTCTTTCCATTTTTTGTAATCTTGTTTTTGTTTGCGAACAACACTTATTATAAGTAAGGATACCTGCCTATCGCGTTCGAAAGGAAAGAACATAATCTAAATAGATTTTCCTTGTTATAAAAATTCCATTTATTTATTTTTTCCTTTCCTTCTGATAAAGTAAGTTGTTTAATAGAATCTTTTCGAGTAGGGTTTCTTGTAACAGATGGCTTGGCGGGCAAACATTCTAATTTTCCGATCGAGTGATTCAGTGTGTTTAAAAAACAAATCAGAAAGACAAGACAAATATGTATGAATATATGCATGTGTGTGTATCTAATATTAGCTTTTATATTTTTTGTTTCATGAGAAGAGACATTTAAAAAAAATATTTTTAACCTGAAATGTTTGATGGATTTTATTTCCAATAAGTTTGAGTTTTTTGGCTAGCCACTTTTGGATATGCTGCATGACACTCACGGTATTAAATCATTAAGATATAATATATAAAAATATATATAACTGAAATATGAAAATATGTACGAAATCCGAGTGCCGAAAAATCTATTTTAGCACATGGATTTTACGATTTTGCTACGATATTCTGAATGCCTCAATACATCGTAAAGATATCGTATAAAAATTTGTTTATCGTAAACCATCTTCTGCAAATAGGGATGTAAAATCATTTTAAAGAAAAAAAAAGCTGTAATAGAAGCATGATGATACAAAGAAGCAGTATACACACAGAAGCAGCTAAATAAAATTAAATATGATTATAAAATCCTATATTTTTAAGAAACACTAAAAAGGTTAATATGAGGAGTTCCGAAAATTAAATCACACAAATTTGGATGCAGATGCTGATGGGTGAATCGTGTTCAATTTTCAGTCGAGTTCAAATCAAATTTTTTATTTGGTAATGTAGACCGGAGATCTATGTTAGGCTTAATCGAATGAAGCTTGTTACGAATAAGCAATTCTATCACTTTGCCATTGGGAATGAAGAATAAGAGATATGTATTTCTTGTAATCCGAAAGAGATGTCTGTGTAGGCAAGAAAATAGAGGCTAAACCCTTCCATTTCGCAGCAAAATTCCTGCATGCGAAGGAACCCAACATAAAATAATATTAAAACCGTTGAAATAAGTTTGTCGTAAAAATCCAAAATATTTAAAAGCAATGTGTGGCTTTGAGCATGCATAGATGAAAGCGATTCCAGAGTACTCATTGAATCTATACAGGGTGTTGCCGAATTCGACCGAGAAATTCAGAGGGTTGATAGTAGGCATCAAGAGGATGACAAATCACCATAGAACATAGGACCCCAAACGACGTTTAGTTGGTGAAAATCGCAAAAATGGACGAATTCGGCAACACCCTCTGCAAACATCGGTAGCAACATCGGTATGCTACCGATCAGCAGAAGCCAATCAGTGTTTTCTGGTGCCCCTTTTAAGTTTTTCTTGAATATCTCAAAAACTCTTCAGTTTTCACTCTACACGTTTATAACAAATAAAAGATCAGTTTGAAACATCTTATAATAGACCTCTGTGCAGTTGCATTTTGTATGCAATTTGAAACTTCAGCATGTGATTTTCCATCAGAAGGATTTATGGAAAGATTTTTGTAATTATTACTGCTGCTTGTGCGAGAAAATGCCGAGGCTATTGAATTAGAAACTTTTTCAGAGATGTTATAGGTACACCTTTATCAAGAGAAACTGAAATGCTAGAATTAAACAAAAGCTAACTGCTTTTTTTTCACTTCGTTCCAAAGCTACTTATTGGAAAGAGATGCTGGAATAGAGCTTACATAACTCTCTCACGAATCTCGCCCGTTGCGTCTCTGAACACGCATTGAAAGAGCTTTAGTTTGTTTATAAAGAATAATATTCTCAGTTGTCCGGTATCTGCGAAATATATTCCGCTCTCTCCTTTCAATCTAATGAGCCTTTCTACAGTCATCATTCAACCATACTTTACGCTGCTTTTTAAGTATTGTAGATTTCTATAGAATTGATGCATCTGCTGCAGTTAACAAAACCTCTGCAATATGATTGACAGCTGCGTCCATATTATTGTTTGTTATCATATCTCTTGTAATGTTAGCTATTAAAGAAACTTTTTCGCAGTTAGCCAAGTAAAATTTATCTCTACTAATAATAAAGGAGAATGTGTGTGTGTCCGCGTGTTGGTCCTCGACAGGGCAAACCGCTAGACATATAGCTACGAGATTTGGTACAAACATACTTTGAAGGGAGGGAATGTGCACCTGGGAGCCCTTTTATGAAATCTTAATTAAAATTTTAATTAATTAAAAATTAATTACGTTTTTCCTTAATTACTTCTGAAAATATTGCAGCACAAAGATTATTTTTACACCATCTAAAAATTTAAAACATTATCTTTTCAATGATATCAATAAAGTTGTCGTATGATTTTTCTCGAATTTTAATACATTTTTAAAAATATTTTTGGCATAATTCACAACAATATTTTTCATTGTTGCAATGCATTTCAAACAGTTTTCATTGTTTAAACAAATATTTAATTGCCTGTTTCTCTTCCAATGTTGAAAGCTTAGAAAATATCTTACTGGATTTTACTGTCTTCTCTTATTTGATCAATTTTTTTGTGAAATCTGTAAAGGAAGACCTCAAGATAGTAAGTAGGGGAGAGTGGGGCACCTTGAACCATCGGCATTTATTCTTTTATTTTTATTTTCTCACACTAGATGTTACCACAGTACTATCAACTAGAACTTAATATATGATTCACATGCAAAGCATTGTTTATTTCCCTTGCTTGCTGCCATTGTAGAAGGTTGTGTTTAAAATCCACATATGAGAGTAAAATTTTACGGGTAAGATAACAGTTTTTTTCACTTTGATGAATGTGCTTTTAATTAGTTTCTTTTACTGAACAGATTGTAATGCCCCAGATCAAGATTTGTGTCATAGTTTTAAATTTAAGTGTTGCACCATAACTGTGTCAAAATAAATATTTTAAAATGGTGGCCAATGGGGTACATTGAACCACAAGAAACGGGTCAGTTAGAACCTATGTTCAATCTGCCCCGTTAGTAAAGTTATGTTCTGTTTAATGTATGGAAGGGAATAATATTTATTTATTTATTCGATTTATAAATTTTACATTTCAAGACAGACATATATATAGCCTATTTGATTTAAATATTAAATAAAAACAATAATAATGCGTTGAAATATAAAAGCATTAAATTTTAAGTCAGTTTAATTTAGATAAATTTAAATTTTTAATTTAAATATCAAACCAAAAATCAAATGATTTAAAAATCAATCATCATTTAAATAATGATGTAAATTAAATCAAAAATGAAAAAATGCTCATAAATATGGTGTTTACACAAAGTTTAAAAATGTTATTAATTTTTCATTATTAAATGTGTAAGAGTAGGCTAGTGTTTCAGTTAGAATAAAAAATAATAAACCATTTTTCATCATTACCTTTGCTTGTTTTGGTACAAGGGACTTTTATATTAATTAATCAAGAATAAATAAACATGGGAGACACGCATCTTAGGTGTTTAAAAACCATAAATGAATGCACTTTTGTTGCTAATTAAATGAAAACTAACTTAATTGCTTTTGAATTAATATGACTTTTACTCTTTTGTCCTTTTAAACGGCTGGTTACACTTTTATTTTATTTATTTATGTACAGAAAATGGTTCGCAACTACAAGCCAAAGTCTATTTGCGGCAAAGTAAATGGTAGCCTAATGAAAAGGGCAGTTGGAGAGGTGATGAAAGGCCGCTCAGTTCGACAAACAAGTAAACACCTTGCAATAGACCGCATAACTTTATTTCGGTATGTAAAAAAAGTATCAGCCTGGAAAAGCTAAGGACGATAATGACTTTTCTCCTCGTTTTAACACAAGAATGGTTTTCTCAAAACAAGAGGAAGATGGGGCTAGAGGAATATATTTTAAAATGGTCCCAGAAAATGGTGATTTTGCTTTAATTGCTTTAACACCATTAAATTCTAAACAGAAAACCCTGTATTATATTGGAAAAATAATTAATCTATTATGAGAAGATGACGAACAGCTATATGAAGTTAATTTTCATAGACAATCTAAACTGACTATAAGATTTTTTAAACCAGACGTAGAAGATAAAAGTTACATAAGCAGAAATAACATTGTGATGTGTCTTCGGAAACCAATAACAACTGCTTCCACTAAGAGGGTTCTATCGATGTTGCATTTCGGTGTTGACATTAATCATTATAATCGTCAATAGATGTGTTCCTAAGTGTCCAGTGAAATTGTTCAATGTTAATCCTAAGTGGTCAGTGAAGAGACATTTAACACTTTTGTTAATTTGTAGTGATATTTCACATGGGTTCAACCTGCCCCTCCTGGAGGTTCAAACCACCCCACCCAAAGGGACACATTGATCCATTTCATGTAATATTTTAAAAATTAGTTTTCTCTATTTTCCTTATGCAGTAATTAATTGTATTTCTGGTTTTCATTTAGTGATATAATAAAGTTTTTTTAGAACATGAAATTTTTCATATTTTACATTAGCTTTGAATGCACATGCAATAATATCTACAACCTGTTCAAGGTTCCCCACTCTCCCCTATATGATGGAATAATCCAGTAAAGTGAAAGATTATCTTTGCTATGTTTTAATTCTTTTTTTCAGCGTGTTTTAAGCCAATTAGTATGCTGCTGCACGTAAAATGTGCCGTGCCAATTCAATGTTGAAATCAAATGCGTATTTTACGTTAATGTAGCCAAGGAACTGCACAAGTGCAAGGCTACGAAAAGAACGCGGCTTAAATGTCTCTAGCAATTTGAAATTTAAAACTACTTTGTTAAGGGAACCATGAATATAAAATTATGCATAAGAGATTCAGTTGAAATTTTATTTCCGGCGATCAGGCTGGTCGCCGGAGGCGGCTAGTATCTAACAAAACAGAGAAGGGCAGGTGACTAATTACTCCTGTTGTGGGATAGTATCAAAGGGAGATGATTATTTCTATGCAGATCATTGTCTACATGCAAGGTGAAGAAAGAAGAAAGGGAAGGGGAAGATAGTGTCTGGTCGATTGTGTGAAATCTTTTTGTTGGTAAATGAAAATAAATTTGCTCATCTTTGTTAAAAAGACAAAGATTAAGGTCTGTTAAAAATGTTCTATTTGAAGACGTCGGAGAAAAGAATCATTGTTCTCCAGATTGGACTATGGTCATTCAAATTATCTAGAATGAGAAAGGTATAGAAAGTTGTGACACAACGTAATTGAGACTAGACTAATTAATGCGTATATTTGGTAGCAAATAAAGACTACACACAGTAGTCAATGAATGAGTGTGAATGTGGACTGCTACTGCTTGTAGTGAAGTGTTAAGAATCCATGGACATGAGGGAACGTATTTTGATATTTGAAGAGCAACTCCTTTCGAATGTATTTCACTTATAAAAGCTTTATGCAGAATACGATAATGTGGTAATGACTACTTGTCACCAGGTTTTAAAAGTGTTTCCAGAAGAGTAACGCAAGCAGATTGGTAGGAACTGATGATATCTTTGTGATCAGTAAATCTGTGGATTTGGATCCTCTGATCAGTTGATCAGAGATTTTGTGATTTGCGCTGTGGCATTTCCAAGAAACAAAGGAATCCATATTTAAAGAAACAGAATCTATAAAAAAAGTAGAGTATCAGAGATAAAAGCAAACTTTAACACCGCAGTATACCCCCGAACTTGTAGCTAGGACGGCTCCTTGCCGGTTGAGTAGGAATACGCGAACCTTTATTGAAAGAAAGACTTAAAAATTACAAACTTGTATAACTAAAAACACACATAATACATTGTTGGTTAACAGTTGCAGCCTCCCAACAAAATTTGGGGCTGTTGCTGCAATTATTTACTAAATTATTATTTACAAAGGGATTACAAAAACGTATTACTAAGCTGAAATTAAAATTAAAAATGTCTCTTTATAAGAAAAGAAGTGGAAAAGTAAAAAGAAAATGTTCATTTATTCTTGCTGGATCATGGAGGTTTGAGACCTTGTTTGTCTTGCTGAAGGAGAAAAAGTTTCTGAATCCGAGTCAGATATATTATTTTGTTCGTATTGAGATTTTATAAAGTTTTCATTTTTTATTAAGAAAGATACTAAGTTGATGGTTTTGAGTCTTGAAAGCTTGTTGTTAAAAATACTTCTCCACCAGATAGTATTTAGGTTTTCACTTTGTTTAGTAAAGTGATATGATGCTGTAAGATAGCATATCGTTGCGTAGTGAAATGATGTACCAACTTCTCCATAGGCTCAAAGATCGGAATGATGAAGGCTGAACCTGCGAAACGTGAGCTTTGACCGATCCTATATTTAGGGAGGGATTACTAAGTAAAGCCATTTGTGTTTCCTGTATTAATTTTGTTTTGGATTTAAAAGAAGATAGTGCCTGATTGACTGTCGGTCACAATAGATGCTTGTATTTTATTGGTGTTTGACCATTCCATCGCTTTATTGATTGCAAAAATTTCAGCTTGAATACTGAGTTGAATGACTGAAGTTTTGCCATCCATTGAAATGTCTGATTAGTTCCCTCGAAGACACAAAAGACGTATTCTGTTTCGCCATCCAATTTGGAGCAATCTGTATATATTTCTTTGGGCGATATCAGATGTTGCCTTTCAATTGAGATCCTATTTTCTAAGTTGAAGTCTGCAGGGTGAATTTGAAGTGGTGGTGGTTGGGGTTGATAGTCTTTGCTAGAGAAATTTGTGCCTTCCCAGAAGCAGTTCCTTCTGAGGCGGCCGACCGAAACTAGTATAGATTCCATTTTGACTTTTATGTGAAGAGGCAATATACCTTCAATAACTCATAGGGCTGCTGTGGGTATTGTTGAGTATTCTCCAGAAATATTTAGTAAGAATATTCTTTGAATTGAAGACAACTGCCTCTTTTGGCGAGATGTTATTCGTCTTGCCCAAGCTGAAGCTCCCTGTAAAATAATCCTTTCAATAACTGTCTTGTAGATCTTCCGTCTAATAGCCTTTGATAGACCCCAGTTATTGGCAGCGACGCATTTGAGCTTTTGGTAAAGATGGAATGTTTTACTTCTGATTTCTTGAAGATGAGCTGCAAAGTTTACCTTTTCATCTATTAGTATTCCGAGATATTTGATTTCGAACTTCTTTTAAGATTTGAGTTTCTCACCTGATACCTGAGAACCGGCGTGGGCCATTTTTGTTTTTATTGAAGTAGAGGTAGCTGGACTTGTCTGTAGAGATCTGAAGTTGGTGGCTATCTGACCATGCCTTGAATTCAGATAGTGCCTCATTTGAAAGTATTTTGACTTTGGCTTTAGTGTTGGCTTCAATTAAAAAGACGAAGTCATCTGCGAATGCTTACAGGATCCTTGTGGACAGTTTCGATTTTGTCGCAGTGATGCAGGACCAAGTAGAGTGTTGATTAGAATTTGTCTTCCAGAAATTGCGTTGACCAGAGTTTCTGTTGTGTTGGATTGGTAGCTGATTTTATGTAAGCTTATTTTTTATTGAATCGTATTGGAGGTTATCAAAGGCACCTTTTATATCGAGAGAAATAAGGAGGGCGTGGTTGTTGGAATTTCTTGCTTGATAAATTTTGTCCAGAAGATCAACAGTGGCTTCCTCTGATGATTTGTCCAATGTAAAACCATTTTGTAACTGGTGCTGCAAGTTGTTTCTTCTCAGGTGATGGTTAAAGCGTTCTAGAAGGAGTTTTTCCATAATCTTCCGCAATGTGGGAAGGAGTGAAACTAGTCGGTATGAGTTTGTTACACCCTTGGATTTGCCCTTTTTGAGGAACAGAACTACTATGCCAATTTTAAGGGGGTTTGAAAAGCATTGAAGTGAAAGGCATTTGTTGTAGAACGAGAGAAGTTCTGGGAATTTTTTGAAAATGTTCTTGAGAATGATGAAATCTATCCCGTCATAGTCTAGTGCTTTCTTCAGAGGAACTTTTTGTAGAACCCTTTTGGGTTCATTGCCGGTGAATGGTTGTTCTGTAATATTTCTGTTAAATGGTTGTCGAGGCAAGGGGTTGCTTGATTGGGGGTAAAGTTATTGTAGAATTTTATGCGCCATTAAGTTTGGATCGCGAACCTCCGGTTGTCCAAGGATTTTGAATAGTTCAGAGGGATGAATTCTTTCATTAATGACTGTTTTGTTGGGAGTTCCACAAAGGTTAGTTGTTTTGTTACAAAGACTTCTAAAAGATTATCTTTTCTCTTTTAGGAAAGATTTCTTGTACATTGCTCTTTTCATGGCTAGTTGTTGTTGATATTTTTCCTGTTGAGAACCAGTGGTTTTGTTTGTTCTCCTTTGAAGAGCTCTAAGTTCCGTCTTAATAAAAGCAAACTGATAGTTTAATTACCTTTAGGAGAAGGTGGCGGAGTATTTGTGTTAGACATCGATTCATTGTCTAACATTAAATGACATGCCTTGAGAAGGACAACATCGTCACTTTTATATTCTACAGTATTAGAAGATTTAATAAAATCTTCCAAAGCAAAGGTTTGTTTTATAGAGAATTTTGGAGAATCCTTACCACTCTTCCGTGAATTTCACGAGTCTTTTTGGCTCTTTCATTCACCTTATCATTTTTCTTTTGATTTATTAGAAAATTTTGTTTGCAGATTTGCGTTAGATTTTATGTACTTTGGATTTGACTTGTTATCCTATTCTGTGGTGGGAATGAAACCGATTATTTCGAGCTTTTGTTAGAAACTGAAGTAGTAGTGTTTTCTATGGAAATATCAGTGGGTTGAGATGTACTACTTTTAGATATTGATAAAACATTTGTTGTAGTTGATTGAGAAGTTGTACAAGCTATAGGAGTCGTAGATAGCAATAAGGGAATAACACCCTGTTTTATTAACTTGCAGGTATTCGGACAAGAGATATATCAATTTGCATTTCAGAAGTTTTGATAATCATCCTCAATACAGATGAAAAAAGATTTCCCATCTGATGGAAGTCTACATGTGAATTTTTTTTCGGGCTTCAGCAAAAGACAGATTTTCAGTGATTCGAATTTTTTGAATTTTTAATTCTTCCTTCTAACGAGAGCAAGATTTAAAGAAAGCATGATGATCACCGTTCCAGTCAACGGATTTAGAAGTGGATATACTTTTTTCTCAATCATGTTCAACCTTCAGAGTATCAAGCGCAAGTCTTTTTCCCGCGGCATGCTTGCAATGAGTGACCAAATTTTTGGCATTCATAACAGCCTAACGAATTCGAGATAAAAGGTCTAACTGGAGGATTAAAGTATGCTGTTTTAACAGATTATGGGTGATAGGGCTTATTAAATGTTAATTTAAGAAACTTTGTTTGCTTTTTCATCTCTTCGAAATTTACTTATTTTCACTTTCTTTCCACTTGAGACTTTAAATATTTCAATAGTTTAATAATTAAAAAAATAATTTCAATAAATAAGTAAGGAATTTTAACTAGAAAACATTATAGAGTACTTCGACTGTAACAATTGTGCAATAAAACATGAAAATAAATAATGCATTTCACATTCAACGTGTCAAAGGTTTTTAAAAAGTGAGAAATTTTTTATTACTCTCTGATTCACTATATTTTCCAGCAGAAAGTCCTCAAGTGCATTAAGAATCTTTAAAAATTATTCACTTGTGATCACTGAGGATAAAAGATACGAGCGTATTTAATTCACAAATGCAATTCAGAAATAAAAATAATTTTTCGTAATTTTTGGTTGTTGCTTAGAACTAATGAGAATAAATTCCAATTATAGACGGTATTTTAGGATTGAGCAAATAGGAAATTCAAGGAACCGTAGGAAGATTTGAATTACCGATTGATTCGAATTAAAAACGTTCGGATTAGCCAAGTTTCACTCCATGGATACGTAAGTATTAACAGATACATTTAATGCATCCAATACTAAAATCATTTTATTAAAGATCAGTTTTTTAGTTTCAGCTTTCTCCCTATTTGTAATTACTCTTCCTTTCTTTGACGAATTTTGCTACTATTAATATTTTCTTAACTAGGATAACTTTCCTCATATCTAGTATAACTACAGGATAACCACAAAAATCTTACCGCACACATTATCACGAAGTCACACATTAGACACATTATTACGAAGTAACTGTTTCAAAACAATAAAGAATATTTTTTTTTATCATTGCACAGTTCAAAGTTTTTTAATCGTCCAACAGATAGCGAGACAAGCCCATAAACATAAGCAGCGAATCAAAAGGTATTTTTTAACGCAATGGCGTCGATGATGGAAAAAGCGCAATGCGTTTTTGGGATCCATGAAACCAAATCGGTCATTTCTGTTTAAAGGGAGTTTAAAGGTTGCATTTTCAATGCCAATACTTAAAGCACCGCCTCACCGGCATTCTCTAGTTCATCGGATCCTTCATGAAAAATATCCTGGAGGATGGTTGGAAGGGATGAATGTCGCCATGGGTTTCACGCTGTATTGACATTGATTTCTTCTTTCAGGGTTATGTGAAGGAAGGTGCTTTTGCCACAACAGATCGTAGTACTTATTTGTCCACGCCGACACTGCCTACCCAGATGATGTAAGGCACAGATCATGATAATGAAATAGGGGAATCTAGGATAACAGATACTGTGTCCAGTGTTTCTTAAAAAATATGTGACAACACTTGGCGAGAACTAGAGTACCGTTACGACATTATCCGAACTGCAAAGGGAGGGGCATATTGAAATTTACTATGATGATTGCTTTTATTACAAACACCTTGGCGGTATTTACAATTTATAAAAATACATGTATGTTATTTCGAAATATTTTTTCGCTAACAGAAAACACTTTGTGCTTACCCTCTACCTTATATGATTACATATAATAATAAATTAAAAATTAGTTCAGCCGCCATGATATCCAAAGCAAGGAGGAACACTGATTTCTGCAATGAGATACGTCATAATTTTTTAACGCCTTTAATTCTTGAAATAGCAAAATTTGAATTGGCACTAGTTTTTCACTGATAGGAGTGGACGTCTAGGAACTATAGGGAGAGGGTAGCGCATGTGTGGCGTGTTGTCCAAATGCTCCTCAGTTTGATACAATTTATAAAAACTTATGAGCAGATACCATCTCAATCCTCCCTTTCTCCATAGCGTCCCTAGCACCTGTAAATAATGGCTTACTAATGTGAAGGGCCATTATGTTGTTCACTATATTGCTTCCTATAATGTCCCCAATGGGGCCATCACATTGATGACCTGGTTTCTGTCGATCATTCCTTTAACTTAATAGGAGTAGACTGGATTGCCAATCAGAAATAGTTCATCTACAAAGGACGAGGCCTAGTGAAAAAAAAGCATCAACTGCACTTTATTCTAAATAGTTACGGTTATGAGAATAAAGAATACGACCCAAATCTTGTAAGGTATCCGATTGCGTTCGGATATTATATTTTTTTTCAATATTTGAAAAAACATAGAATTTTGTGCACTAAATTTGAACTTTTTTCAAATATTCTCGGTCCGAAACAAATGACCAGAATGATAAATCCTTCAGTATATATAATCATTTAACTATTGGCTAGGTCCTGAAGCAAAAGTTTTGCAACATTTCAAAAAACATTTAAAGTATAAGAATTTTGGTGTGAAATCATAATTTTTTTTAGAAATTTGGCCTTTCTTCAAGCCTTAAAAGCTACATAACTTTTTAACAGAACAGCACTGCACTTACTTTTTGGTTCATCACCTATAAAATATCATGCATAAAATGTATGCGATATTCAGGCGGATATTTTAAAATGAATTTTAATATCGTGTTTGAAAAATGAAAATTTTGGAAAAAATCACATTTCGAGAAAAAAGAGTTTAAAGTTTATATTTTTAATTTACAATAAGAAAAGAAATTCTTCAATGATCACTAGTTTTGTAGGCTATTCCGGCTTTTTCGCTAGCTTAGTTAATTTTTTTCAGTGTTGTAAATTTTTTGTTAATCGTTTTCTTAGACCTGGTAAGATAATTTCGTTATCTACCATTTAGCTGCCGTCGACAGATTTGAATATTTTTTCAGTAAACTAACTTTAGAATGTATGTTACCTGATCTGGAGATACTTTTAGTGATTTATGTTGGTCATTAGTACAATTTATGTGCTTTTCCTAAGTTTATTATAAAAAATTACATCATTTAATGGAAAATCAAGATTCTGCAATGATTCAAAATTACCTAAATTTGCAATAATGTCAAAGAAAAATATAAATTCACACTGAAAATCATCCAAAATAGTATATGGTATATGGAAATTAGTACAAAACAAAAATAATCAATAAAATTTAAATATCTTAAGTAAAAACAAAGAAAAATGCTTTTTTTATCGTATTGTTTAATCTTCCATTTTCAGCTTTTAATTTCTACTAAAATGTCTCTCATTTCAATTCTGACCATCATAGATGTAAAATAAAAACTGTTTTGAAAACTAAAAGGATTAGACTTTCAGATGAGACATTAAAAAAATTTGATTTGATTACGGTTGAAAATAGGTTTTCAACGTAGGTGGATACCTTAAAAGTATTGAGCCGAAAATGCTTTAATGGAATGTCGAATCTGAAACATTTTTAAATTAGGTTTTTGGTAAATGATTGATTCTGAACATCTGTATGGGCGCGTTGACCCATATTTACACTTTTCAATCGTTCTTTCTGTGTCGCAGTTCTAATAGATAAATATTAATATACTCTAATGTCTTGATGCGAACATTAATTCGGGGATAAGAACAACACTGATGACTCTGTATTTAATTTGTAGTATAAATCGTCAGTTGAGGTGCAGAAACGGAACCTCATGAAGTCTTATGAAGAACAATTACTTCACAGCAACTTACCCTGCAGACCGAGTTGATTAAAATCGGGAAAGAAGGAAGAGCTGAAAACAGATGATCCTGGTAAAACTATACTATCGCATTTCCTTACAAAAAAATGTGGAAACTCCGAATGTAACAAACATACTTACAATCCACTGAATATTCTGTTTTACAGATTTATTTGCAATCCCTTCCATTTCTTTGCAAAATCTATCTTTTTCTACAAATACTCTGAAAATTTCCGATATTTTTCCAAAGTAAAGAGAAAAACAAACCGAAATATATCAATAAAAATACATCTAAACAAAATATATTTACATTTCGAGCTTTCAGATCTTTTACGGAGAACTTCACGTTCCGAATCGATGAATACGGGTATTTATACGACGCAAAATCACAAAATATACAACGGTATATTTTGTGATTCACTAAAAATGATCAATGAATCAAAGCCCATAAATGACGCGTAATTGATACTGAAAATATATACGAAACAAAGGTGATTTCAGTAAAAATAAAATAGCATTTTTAATTTTATTTTTATGGTCTATTCTGTTTTGTATCACGCATGGGGAAGAATTTTTAACTGGCCCTCATCGAATTATTAATGTAATGTTTCAGTTTTATTATATGTCTTAGATGGAACTTTTCTTTTGCTGTAGCTTGAATGACTCTATTTTTTTCATCATAAGCAAAACCAATTATAATTAACGTTTAATCACGAAGCGATTTTGTGTTCCATGGGTTACATGGACTGCTTTTCTCTTTAAAACTTTAAGAAATTATTAAACTCTGATTCATCAAATGACAAAAAGTGATAAGTGTAACCAGTTTTCGACGAAATATTTTTATTACAACTGGTCAGGTTTATTTTCAATAGTCAACAGACTCTCTCTTATTCTACTAAAGGAAACCCTAAACATTACTCTCTCTAGCAAAGGAATTTCTTTGATGCCACATCCGAGGTGGGCCGAAAATACAATGTTTTCGAAATTTGATTCGGTTCAATGCGAAAACATTCGGTATTAATAGTTCACTGTATTTTTCTAGAATTTTTGGTCAAAGCTTTAAGGTGCCACAAGCGGCTTAAAATTTTAACTTTGAAAGTGTACGCAAGTAATATACGGAATAAAAAAACCTCTAATAAATAAGTCTAATAAACAAAAGAACATAAAATATAAGATGATTGGGTTAACAGACGTTGTATGCGCCTAAAATAGAAGCTTTTAAAGACTATTTTGTTGATGTTAAGTGATTTAGGCCACAATGAAAATAATGATCATACAATGTCTAGCCTCTTAGACAGTTTTCTGGAACTAACCAAAACCAGCTTTAATCTTCAAAATGTGTAGTTATTCTGTTTATATTGGCCTTCTAAATCGGAACAATATAACCCAGACAAGACTAAACAAGGATGTTGCCACAAACAAAAAAATAGCGAAATGATATTGTAATTTTGGAATAAAGTTTCTTCATATATGACGGCAATACATTAAACTCCTGATAAAATTGTATTACGTAAAACAACGTATAGTTACATGTTAGAAAATAGGTGCATTTATTTTTGTCACATGACTGTGTATTGACGTGAATTTGTTACATTGCTATATTTAGTTTGAATAAAAAATTTTTTTTCAAGCTATACTAGCGTTGTTCTTTGCAGATATCGGAATTTCGAACCTTGATCAGATGAGTTAGGCTTAGGAGAAAATTCTTAATAATATATGTTGATTCCGCTGCCTGTGATAGTAAAAAGGGAAAAGGAATGGGATATTAGCAAGGTTGCATCTTAACTGTATCAAAAACAGCTCAATTTTTAGTATTTATGTAACCTTTAGAATCTTCAAATATTCAGTTTGTATTCGAGTTTCAGTTGAAATTTGTGCAAAATATGTGCACTCTGAAAGCCTGTAATAAATCATTTCGTGCCATATTATATTTAGGTAAAAATTTACTATCATTGAATATTTAAATATAAACTATTACTCTGTTGAATTTCAGAATCTGAGTAACATGTAAAAAAATCAAGTTTGAAGACTCTGTAAGGGGAAAAATTCCGTTTTTAATGTATACAAGGAAGTGTGGCGAATTCTAAAATCAGAAATTTATATACTTAGTTATTTATTTAGAAAATGCACACTACAGAATAAACTCCAATTACAGAATGCATGATACAGAAACAAACATTAAAATTGCCGTAAAACACTGATCACTAAAAACTACAGATAGACACAGAAATCACTAAAAAACACAACACGAATTTAAAAAGCACACAAAATAAAAACACTCCAAGACCACAAAAGCCGCAAACATTCAGTCTTAAAAACACCATAATACATATTAAACACATTAAGATGATAAGAGTACCTGTTAAAAATTTTGTAAAATTTATAAATAGAAAATTACGTATATAATTAAACCTGGTAAATACATTCACAAATAAACAACTCTTCCTCAGTCTTCTAGTCGGCACAGCATAAGTGATTCGGCTCAATATGTCACTGCAATCAATGACATCATTTATTATCTTACGATAAATTAAAAGACATGAATGATCACGACGGACCCTCGAACTGTAAAAGCCGAAGGTGTTACATAAATGAGAAGAGGATAGGTCTTGTGAATAATAGAGATTTGTTCGGTAAAATAAGTAACGCAAAAACCTAGTTTGTATCTGTTCAATAATTTTAATTTTATTTTTATTGTAAGGGTCCCAGACAAGACAACAATATTCAAGACTCGAGCGGACAATAGTGAAAAATAAAACCTTCAAAGCTAGTACACCGGAGAAATGTCTGGTATTACGTTTGATAAAGCCAAGTTTAGTGTAGGCCTTAGAGACAATGTTGTAAATATGTTGGGTAAAATCGAGTCTAGTGTCAGAAGTAACACCAAGGTTAGGAACTGACCCGGATCGGCGTAGTCAAGTACCATTGATTTGGTAGGAGTAAAAAATAGGCTGTGATTTTATAGTGTAGCTAAGGATGCTACACTTTTCAACATTAAGGAGTAATTTATTTGATGCACCACTGATATAAGTTATCAAGGTCTTTCTGTAAAAGAGCAGCATCAGTACTGGATCGTATTTGTCTGAAAAATTTCAGATCGTCGGCAAATAAGAGACACCCAGAAAAACCCAATTCACCACAAAGGTCGTTTATAAACAAAATAAAAAGCAAAGGACCAAGATTTGAACCCTGAGGAACTCCAGATGTGTTTGAAAATGCATCAGAAACAACACTATTAAAATAGACATATAGAGTCCGATTACTCAAATACGAGAAACGCCATTGAGCAAGATTGACATGAAAACCGCTAGTCCTTAATTTCTTCATAAGAATACCAAAATCGATAAGTTGTGAATATAATGTAATCTGAATTATTTTTAAAAACTTTTATTTAAGTTGATTTGTTTCATTCCAGTAAAGATGGAATTTTGTAATCAATTTTTCCCTCACTTCCTAATGTGTTAGAGATTTGAAATTTTGTACACTTGTGCATTCTCAGTGACAATACACTGTTTTAATATTTTCAGAACTTAATAATCAGTCAATCGCTTAATTAAATTAATTTTTTTATTCCCGATGCGTGGCGCTGCCTGGTAATCAATATGATAAACAATTAATTTTAAGAATCCATAGTATTCATAATAATGAATTATAAATTAAGGGTATTCGGTACACTAAAATCGATGAAAAATGTCGATTTTCCAATTTTGAGTTTAAAATTACCTCTGAACCTTTGCCTGAAATCTCTGAAAATTTTGAAACGATAAGACAAATGTTTAGTGAGTTAATTTTAAGTTTACTTTAGTTCAGTTTAAGTTTAGTGAGTTTTTATGCGCCCCTTGCACTATCTACTTTAGATTTCAAATGGTAAGACACTTAATTTTTTGGAATGAAGTAAAGCCGTTTGGGTAGAAAATAATTAAAATTTTTAAAAATCGGACATTTTAGCGGACGTATAAGAGTGTCTTTTTAAAAGCTGCATTTAATAAATTTATTTAATGTATGAACAGGGATAAATATATACATAAGTTAATAAATTACTATTATAAATATTTTTAAAAATTCATATTTCTGTGATGTATTTCTTATTTCCTTCTTAATAGCTATTTTATTAATTCTACAAATCATTGTGAATGCAATCGTGTGGTATCATTTTCTTATTATTTCAAGGAAATTTAATTGGTAAAGATTTCTGTAAAAGAATATTATATTTAGCTGACCTTTCTGTAGAGATTTCAAGTTCAGACCATCCTTCAGTTTCCCACCTTACCATTCTCTTCCTTTCTGTTCTAGAAAATTATTTTACCTTGTCCACGATTTCGCGAGAACCGATTTCTAGAATTTCTCTGTCCGATTTTCCTCACAAGAAATAAAAGTGCTGACAAAAGGGTGGGGAAGCAGATTTAGAGGAGAACAACCACTTGGTATGCGGCCGGGGTGGACGTGATAAAGAGGCTGCTGCAGACGTGACCAACTCCCTCTCTTCCGTTTTCCTTTCTGTTTGTTGGTGAGATCGATGGCTACGTGAGAAGTTGTGTCATTCCGGACCAGAAATGACTCACTGCTGGCTGGACGTCACGGATTTTTGCACACTCTCTGAGAAAGGAGACTGAATGATTCATGTAATAGCGATTCGTGGTTAATTTTTTGGAGTGTGTGCTGAAATACATGTTGAGGACAGAGTCTTCCCCTGTTTACAAAAATTTATGGCTCAAAAACTATTATACTTAGCCATACATTTACTTTTGTGAATTGTAAATACTGTAATCGATGTAATAAGACCATTACCTTAGTAAATTGTAGTACCTTCCCCCATTTGTACCTCAGAGAAAGGCAATTCTTTATTCTAGGTCTCGCCATGAGTTGTCCAACATTTATTAAGGAACACTGGATACATCATCTGCTATCCTATCTTTCAATGTTTCAAAATCAGGAATTGGTGTACCAAAGTCTCTTTCCTTAAGTGTACGTGTTACCATTTGAGGTAAGAGGCGTTGTTAGTGATTACTAAACACCGACACTTCATTGACTCCAACACAGAAGGACAGACGCCAATAATAATTCAACAACTTTAATATACATTAACAAAACAACCTAAAACTAAAAGATTGAAGAAATATAAACACAATCAACATGCTAATTGGTGTACCACTTCCTGAGAGAGCGGTAAAGAGCCCCTTTCTGGAGATTAAGGTCTTTTTATCAGAAGCTTTATTTCGTGAATCAGCAAACTCCGTTCTCTTCTTCTTGGTAAGGAAAGCTCGAAATATCAGAAGACGGTCACACTGCACAGTGGACGATGCGAAACGCCACACCTTCATATATCTCCAAAAGAAGAAACCAGGAATAGTAACATAGTAGGAGAGCATGCAGCCCATGATGTGGTCCATCCCTTCCAATCAATCTGGCAGGAAAATTTCGTCCAGGATCCGACAAATCGAGAACCCCTATGAGACGATGCTTTATGGTCTTGACATCGAAAGGGCTGCATCTATAACAACGTCTAAACTCTCCATGAGCGGAGATGGCCGATTTGGTTTCATGGAAGCACAAAACACATTTATTTTCCTCGTCGACACAATTTTGTTATAATTAAATTTTGATTCACTGCTCACGTTTTCGAACTATTTGTGCCATCTACCCGCCTATAAAAACTAAGAACAGTTCTATGCAACAATAAAAATGTTACATTTCTATCTTCAATGGTACTAACTTTTGTGCTGACGTTTTGTAACCAGGGAAAGACTTTGTTCCCCCATCGAATGATTAAATTGTCACTAAAAATTGCATATGTACAAAAAATAAAAGGATATAAACAAAATAAAAACAGAAAAGAAAATGTTTAAAAATCTCCACTTGAAGTACCCAGGTAGCACATGATATTGTCTTATATCATAAAATTCGAAAAAGTAATATTGTACAATATTTTTCCCAATATTGAAACAGTGTAAAACGTAAGATTTTTTCAATACTGCACAATGTTTTTTTCATAATATTGTATAATGACATATAATACTGTATAATATTATACCATATTAAATAATATTGTATTATACTGAATAATATTATATAATATAACAATATAGTGAATATTTTAAAAATACATTTTAGAAGCATGGTAAAAGGTTGAGCACTTAATTCCGAACTGCTGGGTAACACTTCGCTATTTTTTGAACATATCTACTTACCGCAAGCTTTGAACCTGGGACCTTCTGCATACCAAACCGAAGCCGTACCACTACACCAGCTAGATTTGCAGCAGCGAGCGTAAATGATGATAATAAAATGTAGTTACAAAGTTCGGCTCTCTACGAAATTTCATGTTCATTCGCAATTAATCTGAATAGTTTTCTTAATTGAATTATCTTTTATCGTTACAATTTCGAGTTCAAAATGAAATTAAAAGTCAAAGAGGAAACAATTTTAGCTTTCATATCTAAGTTTGCTAATTTAATAAGTTAAGGCATTAAGGTTTAAAAGTAATTATAATAATATGGTTGAAAGGTTTTAAAATAATTTTGAAATTTATTTATTCCTCTTTTAATGTATTACGAGACGCCTTTAACATTTATAATTACAGTATATAATGTAAGTCAAATACAAGATTCGCAACAATAAATTACGTGCATATTTTTACGATGAGAATAGCATTCAAATTTTTTTTTCACAGAACAATAGATAATCCATATGTGAGAACTTTTTTTATGGTTAACTTCCTTAGCTGAATCTGGCCCGCCTTTTATATACAGTAAAACAACATGATTGTGTAAACATTATTATTCAAATGAACATTTTGTAAAATATTTTTTCGGACATATTATTCAATGTTGATTAATATAGTTTTACGTTATCATTGTGCTGCCATCTGTCGACTGTGAGAATAACTTCACCTTAAAATATTGAATAACACTGATACATATGGTGTCACAGTATTACCATGCTGCCATCTGTTGACGGAAAGAATAACTTCATCTTAAAATATTGAACAATACAGATAAATGTAAAATTCATAATATCTTTTTCGCTGTATTGAATAGTATCATATAATATTCAGCATCTTAAAGAATAATTGTTCCAGTGGAGTTTTTTGAAATAAAACAACCAATCGAGTAATATCCTGAGTTAAAATGAAGGTTTTTATAAAAAAAATTGCTTTTATATTATTTGTGAAAATTTAGTATCTCGGAAATACTGATACATACAATACAATACTTTGTTATGGTATTCGGTGTTCCTCGGTGTTCATAATATTGTATAACATTGTGCAAATATTATATAATATTTCTGTGCTACTGGGGTAGCAATAGTAAAAGCTCGTAAGGAAATTTTACAAGAACTGATAGAATGAAATTCTTGAATTTTATCTATTTTTCAACTTATTTCTCTTTTTTCGTTCGTTTCCTTTTTTAAATGCTATCAGTTACCTGGTATTAAAGCAGGTGTTATGCCCATGTCATACTTTTTGCTACAATCCGTCACAGACTATGAACAGTGTCACGAGCTAGGGAGAAAGTGTGAGTAACAACGAGACCCTCGGCGTTTAACGTTTTTAATTGTGGTCAAATTATGTGTGATAACTATGAGTGATAATCCCGTTCAATTCGGAGATATGAGTAAGAACTGAATCATACAAAATAGACCCCATTACGAGCGTCTCAAGCGTGCAACCCTCTCAAGGAGGTGCGCACCTTTCTCAGAGATGCGTTCGTCAATCTGCCCAGGCTCATTATTGTGCCGTCAAAGGGAGCCGAGAGCCTGCTTACTTATACGACGGCTTCTTATCTTTGTATTCGAAGTGGTTCTCCGAAGGTAAATTATGTCTGATAACCAAAAGTCGAGCTAATCCTATCCTAGTCTTCCGGGGTAAATTGAATGTTTGTCGTCGCGACAGCAGTCGGAAACTCATGTTGGAGTTTCAATAGCCATCTTTGGCTACGGCCCAACACATCCCGCGGGAGATACGTTCAGTCATCGAAGTGGAAGTCACTTAACCTCACTCCATTACTACGCTCATCAGAGAAGCGAAAACCCGCTTACTTATTAGGGGGCTTCTCATTCACATACTCGTGGTAAATTACGTCTGATAAACTTAATTTCAATAAATCAAGTTAAGTCAAACAACATATTGTAACTGAAAGAACGGAGCAATAAATGTCGCGGCTTACAGGCAGCTTACAATTTCAGTATTATTAATTAGCGATGTAAGACAAGCGACGCGAAATCAAGCAGAATAAATAATTGGTCTAGGTGGTAACAGAACTTTTAAGTGGATGACGGCACATCTCCGCTTGAAATACAAACTGCATCCTGAATTAAAATATCAAATTGTAAAATCCATTTGAGTATTGTTTTGAGTTCAAAGCTAATAGCAGCTCTCTCTTGTAGACAAAGCAATTAAAAATTAACCCCCTCCCTTAGCTTAATGGCGACAGCTATAATCATAAAAGTGGTATATAGGTTTTTGTAAAGCGATTATGCGTAACGTGATGAAAACTCTTACAGCGCCACCTATCGGGAAAATTTGGAGTTCTCGTTCCTATCTCAAAACGGTACAAGATACAGGAAAAAGGAATTGCAAAGCTGTACAGCATTATCGATTTAGCACAAAAATATACCTTGTATACATTAGTGTCACAGGTAAAACGCAAAAAGTATGCATTACACAGTTTTTATCATTATAATATTTATAGGCTTGATAATCTGTTAATTGCGCCATGCGACGTACGTGAGACGACATGCATGATGTAAAATTCGCTCAAAACGTTCTACGGGGCAGACTGTTGTATCTAGACCTACTAAATTTGGAAGGTAGTTACTTCTTGGGCAGCAGACATTTACTAAGAAAAGGGTTTCAAAGTTTTAATTAAATTTTTAATTAAAAATCACACGAAATGTTAACGTTCTTCCTCAATAACTTCAGAGCATATTATTACACAGAAACCATTTTTACCCCAGTTTAAAATTTTAAAAAAATCAGTAATACCAATTTTATTCTGTACAATTTGTTTCTCTATTTTAATTAATTTTAAAAAATATTAATTAATTTTTAATTAATATTTTTAAAAAAATTAATTATTTATTATTTTAATTTACACTAATACACTAACACATTTTTACACTAATACATTCCATTGTTTTAGCTATTGCATTTACACTCACAGCCGTTGCGATGATATTAAAGGCATTTTGTGTTCTCATTATCTTTGCTATAATTAAGAATAAATTTAAAAAAATAATGTAAAGACAGAAAAAATCAAGCCTATAACGTTAACATGCTACGATGTTTCGGACTAGAGTTTCTCCTTTTTAATCTGTTTTTTATTCGTGGATTCTATGAACGAGTTTTCTGTTTTGTTTATATCGGGTATAGAGAACTTCCTAGGTGAATATCCACTTCCGGTTTCCCTTTGGCGAAGCTTTACACCGGAAATCGGTCCTGGACACTTGAAGTTCTACATTACCCCAAATACACAAAAATGAACCTCATCCGTAACACCAGTGCACCTGCTTTTATCACTAGGGGAATAAAATAATTCATCAGAAAAAAATATTAAACATTGTTGCCTGTAATGTCTAACTTTTAAACCTAGAAATAACTTGTTCGAATGATAAAAATACATTGCTTTTATCAATACTGAAACATATATGATTATTGCAAAAAAATTGGCTATTTTAAAATCAGTGATTGATAATGATGATTCAATCAATCATCATTATCAATCAAATTTTAAATCTAGGAACATTGGATAATGTACACATTTGAGAAGAAAGAGATAATAATTTTTCTAAGAGACGGTGTTTAAGCATAAATAGTATAAAAAAATACAATCAATTGTACAATTTTTTACCGTTTGTTAAGAATATACATTATTTTTTCATGAGCTAAATGAAAATTTATCCCTTTAATCAGAGTTATATTAATATTGTTAAATTCACATTATGGACGAGTTTTCTTATTTGTTTACTTACATTAAAAACCTTGACTTTATCTGCTTGTATGTTGGACTTTCGCTTTGAAAATCCATTGACTTAGCATTACACCGGAAATACGTATTATAGGCATGTAAAGAAACCAGAAAACTCGTCCATTATTTACTAACTGCTTGATAAAAAATGAAAAAAGTACTCGCTTATCGCTTAGGAATCTTTGAATTCATCGTCTGCAAAAAAAATTTTAATATTCATTTAGTTATGTTATTTTTTATGTTTGGCAACTTTTGTTATTTTAATTTTCGCAATTTAGAAAAAATCGTTTGTTATTATTTTTTCTTTCTTTCTTACATTTGTACGAAATTAGTATAGAACTCTGAATGTTTTGGAGACGCATGTTAAGAAATTTCGAAGTTTTTGAATTGGTAAGCTAGGTTAGTTAAATTGGCTTCAGAATTTCTTTAGTTCTGTTAAACTCCGTATATCTTCAGAATTCTGAATTTCTTTGGTATTGTTCTTTAGTTAAACTCTGTATTTATTTCCATTATTATTACTTATAGTCATTTACATTTATATTAATATTGAAGATTTTATCTTAAGTTCATTCGAAATGTTGTACGATTTGGCGAGTTTCTGAAGTTATTTTAACACTAATCTTGAAGTAATAATTTTCGGAACGATTAACCTAAAATTTAAATTTAGTTTGTTAAAAAAGTAATAGATAATAGTTTTTAATCGAATTCGTACTTATAGAAATGTGAGAGTGTTTGTATTTTACTTTCTTCGTCAAACTTGTCCAAATTGACATTTTCTCCCAACTCAAGAAACGCACAAAACCATATTAGTAAAAGCTTGTTTAGATAGTTAGGAATTTATTTTTTAACTTGTGTATGTGCAACTGCCACATTCTTTAATTGAAAATGGCAAATTAGGGCTTTATATTCCATTTTGTATTCTCGTTTCTCGGACAAGTTTATTTATGTACGAAAACTCCCATGTTTTTTTTTAGTTTAGATAATTTTTTACTTTTCCTTTTTCATCTCACGTAATACATGATAGGAACAATGAAAATTGACTGAAATAATCATTATCCTTTGCCTCATATGACTAAAGTAACTTTGGACAACTCTGTTCAACAATATTGTGCGACGTGGACTTGGTGTATTGGGCTTAATATACATCGCCGTCGTTCGGAAAGAAGTTACTAAGTCCACAAAAAGTTTTTGACGGACTACTGTAGTCAATTAAAATTTGCAATTAATTATTATGTGATAGAAGCCTGCTATATCTTAACATCAGTAAATAAACCGTTGGAGCTAGAAACCTGTAAAATATTTTTTTTATTATTTATCATAACGACTCAAAAGTAATTAAGTTCAAACTGAACACATCTTGAAACTATAGTTTGGGACTTAGTGACTTCTGCCTGAACGACGGGGATATTATAAGAGCAATGGATTTGTTTTGTGTGCTTTGTTTGTTTTCGAAATTCATTAATAATGATTTCCTTCATTTTCTGATAATCGGACTTCTAGTTTTGGAAGAAAAAAAAAATCGGACGGGTAAATTTGGACGGAGGGAGTATTTAATGATTAGTAATAATCTATCATTTTTATTCCAGCTGATATTTCCTATCTTTTGCTCATTCTTTCTTATATATGAGGGAACACAAATTCCAATAGTGAAATTCGTCGGTAAGAGGTTTCTTGTGATTTGGCCTAGTGTGACCGTTTCAATGTGTATGATAATAATAGAAGAAGTAGTCACGCGACCGATGTTACTGTGCAAGTCATGTAACTGCATGTTATCTTACGCTGTGCTGTGACGTCACGTCCGTTTTTATCGTTCTACAAGGTGCACATTTGAGTCCAAAATTAAATTTGCGCTTCGAAGTTTGTCATGCGATACACACTCCATTACTCTCCAGACTTTCAACTTCTTAAACGCAGCTTAAAGGGTTTTATTTTACCTTATTTTATTTCATTTTATTTTTAACCCCGTTTTGATTGCAAAAATATTCCCGACGTGTAACAGAAAATTTTATTTGTTACCTCAAGTTTGAATATATGTAGAAAGAAGGTTTGGAAAATCGGCATTAATTAATTATAAGCAAAGATATAAAAAAATAAATATGGTTATGAAAATTTAATTATACATATCAAAATGGTTTAAAAATACAAGGTGAGGACAAAGTTTTTCCCAGATTACAAAACGTTAGCAAGAAATGATCGTTGACAATGCTAATGTAAAATTTTTTATCATTGATTAGCCCTGTTTTTAATTTTTTTTGTCGTCAAATAGATGGTATAAATAGTTCGTAAACATTAAGCAGTGAATCAAAATGTAATTTAAAATAAATGACATCGATGAGGAATGCGTTTTGTGGTCAATCCAAGCTTTAACCAAATCGGCCATTTCTGTAGGAGAGGAGTTTGGACGTTGTTGTTATGAATGCTTGCCACAACATTTGCGATATTGAAATATTGAAGGCTAGGATAGCAGTTGCTGCGTCTAGTGTTACACAACAAATGTTGGAGAACATGTGGTGAGAATCAGGATATTGCCTTGAAATTCTTCGAGCTACAAAAGTTGAAATTTTTGGCCCCATCACAAATTTGATTAAGATTATAATAATTTACAAAAATTAATATACGAGTAAGTCTAACAGTTTTTGCGCAATAAATTTTGTAATTAGGGAAAGGCTTTGTGCTTACACTGTCTTTTTTACATAATAGTATCCAATAAACCGTTAGAAGTTTTCGCTAGCATTAATTTCGCTATCCCAATGGGTTGTGTATCCATAGTTTAAGAAAGCCATCTTTGGATAAGTACAGCGATAAAATGAAGTACATGGTTCTGTTTGGGAGCTGACTGCTACTTCAGTGGCTTTATTAACGTCCCGTTTTGAAGCAACACAAAGGCTATTTGGAGACGGAGCTCGCAATTTTAAGCCATGGTCAGATCGACACCTGAAATAGCACCCCTTCTCCAGGTTGCTGCGCCGCACCAGCGGGACGGCGTTTCGCCTCCTACGTATGATTTATGCATCGGGTTTCAAAGCTGGAATCTTGTGGCCTCCAAACCGAGACCTTACCACTACGCCACCGCGGCCTGCCGGCCATTTCAGAAATGTTTCTTTAGAATTTTGAAATTTACCATAGTGTCTAGTAACAGCAAAATGCGAAATCTGTCTGATCTGTCCTTTTTCAGGTTAGGAACTGTATTTCATATTTTATATACTAACTGTCGGTAGTTGTACTTTGTTTCAAATTAAAATTTGTCTATTGTGAGGTTATTTATTTTTATATATTGAATCATTTCTTACCTATATATTTCACAAAATACATTGAAGTATGTCATCCATGCTCGTTAAAATTTATTGCTACGTTGATGGATGAATTATCATCAGACAGCAAGTGAGTCAGCGACTTAAAATAAGAAAGAACGAGCAAAAACAGTCTTTTTCTGTTCCGTATCTTTAAAGGGAATCTATATTTAGATTAATTTAAATCACTTGTGTTGAAATAATTTTTATTTATTATAGTTATATACTGAGGAAGCAGGAACTTGTTAAAATTCACAAGAATTGCCAACGCTTATACAGCTCTCTTTGAGATCGCGAGTGTAGTTTTAAAAGCTTTGAACTTGATCAATTTGAGACACTTCATGTGTTAGAAAATAAATACTTTATTAATTAATAATATGAACATATTTAAAATTGACAATTTATTTGAAAAATTCTCTTCTGGTAATTTTAAAATACAATAACAGTTTGACTTTACGATTCTGAATGGTTTCACCCAGAACACCTTTTAAGAGTGATGAATATGCGTAATTTCTTTAGAGAATAAGCTGGTTATTGAAGAAATCGATCAATCGAAAAGACTTAATCAGTAGATTATTTACAGCTTTCATCCCTTCTGCTTTATCGATCTTTTCCTTATAGATTTGCCGCCTTTAGGAGCAAATTTCTACAGTTGATATCGATTATTCAAAACTGTGTAGTGCTTTTCGGGTTTCCTTCTCTTAATGTGTAAAGGTATTTGACATGTGTTTTCTTTGATGCAGGCTCTGGGCGGAGGTTTTCCACGTGAGCTCTTCAACGGGAGCCGCCAGATGGCAGCAGGTGTCGGAGGACCTTGTGCCGGTGAACATCACGTGCATACAAGACAGTCCCGAGTGCATCTTCCACATCACAGCCTACAACTCGCAGGTCGAGAAGATCCTCGACGTCAAGCTCGTCCAACCAGGTGCTCATTTTCGAATTAATTTCTCCAGTACCTGAAAAAAGAATTTAAGAATCGTTGTCTTCCGTATAGAACTGTAACAAACAGAAAAAAAAGAATTTTATATTGATTTTTTATATCAGAAATGTTAAGGCAAGATGCATTATCATTTAATATTAACGTTTTCCTGTGACTTTTTAGATATTTTGTAAGTTTAGTTGCGTCTATCTGAAAGATATTACCAGATGAGAACACCCTGCAATAATGGCAAAAAATTCCAAGTGTATTTCTTAACAGTGAGTTTGTTTCTCATCTATAAATTGAAATTACTTATATACCATTTAATAACTTCACTAGGAAAAAAAATTCAAGGCTTACATTTAAATTTATAAAACAGCTTCTTCTCACCGAATTCTTGATACATTGAAGGTAATTCTTCCTTATTTGGTAATTCTTTCTGATAAAACAGAAAGAATTACCAAAATCTATTTTGTTATTATTTCGAAGACTTCATAATAAAAAACGCCTCTTCTTTATTGTGCTCTGATAAAAGTAACTTGCAGTCAGTGGTACTAATGATTAATTATATTAAAGGGAAACGTATATTCTATCGAATGAAATATCTCACCGCTCAAAAGTTGATTTTGGTTCCAATTAGCTTGACATCCTGTTTTGAAGCTAAATGAGGACTATTTTGGGACAGACATCATAATTTTCAACTATGGCCAAATGACAAGGACGACATTTGAGCTGGCATTCCACGTTCCAAATTTCCTCGCCACAGCAACGGCAGGACGTCCATCGGGATCAGAGAATCGCTCATTCAGATACTGTTTTCATCAAGGGATTGCCACTTGTATATGTCTGATGCACGTTACGCTAGTGTGGTGTGGAACAGTCAGAATCCGTCTCACATATTGCCATATTTCTCGAGCCACTAATGGTGTGATAATTTAGGAATACCCTGAAATTAATCTCTGGATAACGACTTCCTATCAGCAAATGATGAAGATTTCATACTGGGTTTTGTTCAGAAATTTGAAGATTCTTTTTTAAAATGGTTTAGCACACGAAAAGTGTTGAGCACACTTCAACATGAACATCATCAATCATTCCGCACCATAAATGTAAATATATAAAGTCTTACGAGCAAGTTCCGTTCCGACTGAAAGGTGGTAAGTCGAACTGGTCTTAAGTCGGATTGTACTCTATTATGCGTTCATTTAAAAATACAAACTGAAATTACATTTCCTTCTGAAATTATTTTTTGAGGTCTTAATTGTGGATGGCTGGACGGAGGAAAATGCGTATTATTATAGAATGTTACTATAAACAATTTTGAACATAACTTTCATTTTTGAAAGGTATCAACGGTATGTTATAAAATTTGTCCAAATGTCACACTAGCTTTAAACCAACCAAAATAAATTTCAGATTTTATCACTGTGAAGCCTAATGGAGTCAATTCGTGCTTACGTGATACAGTTAAATACACAATACCAACTTAATTTTCAAATCCATTGCACATCTTACAATTCGAAAAAGGATGCGACATCATACCTCAGCATAAGACATCGTGCAGTTGTATGTTAGATGACACACGGTATTACGTTCGTCAGACGAATGTAAAGTAGCTTGAATTGATTCCGTTATAATTCATGCCACAATTTAATTCAAATATCGAAATTTCGAACAATGTAAATTTATTTTGCTAACAAATATACTGTAAACATAAAAAACCCCAATGAAAAAAAACATGCACAACCTTCATGATCAAGGGAACGGACATGTATGTTCGTCTTCAAAATATTATTAAATGTTAAAAATGTAAAAAATTAACTAAAAATTCCTTAACAGAACAGACTAATGTAGAGTTCATCCAGAATGAATGTAGACTTTTACTGTACAATTAAATAAAATGGAGTGTTCTTCCCTTCGACTTTCTCGTATACTTCCATAATATGGCACGCTTTATATTTATCTCAATCGTATAGTGAAGGGAATCGATATCGCAATGTGGAACATGATTTGATTTTGATTTAGTCCGGTATTTGATCTACAGTTTAGGTTTATAGACCACAATTACTAAATTTCATTCATATATATCGACCCAGTATATATTAAACGAGGATTCCATGTAAATTCCAAAATTATGTTTCCAATTCATTCATATAGATCAAGGCAGTTTTAATTTTATTGTGCTCACAGACACAATACTAGACAGATTGTGTACTCCTTTGATGGATTTGGTTTGAAATTTAATACAGATCTACAATTTCGATGTTAGGTCTGCATACCAAATTTCACCAGTCTATCTTTCCCCGTTTTTGATTGACATTGCTTACATACATAAAGATAGAGACATAGTGCCAAAAATAGTTTTTAGGACTCAGGGATGTCTAAAACACAGAGATTCATCCATATATCGAGTTGAATATTTTGACGATTACAATACTTTCTCTTTTTAAACTTCATATACGAGAAAATAAAAGAGTGAGTAAAAAAGTAGTTCGCTGGAGCTCATCAAAAGAATAGAAGCATTTCATTCTCTGTCATTTTGAGATCTAAGCGAAATTAAAAGTATTTGTCTTGTTGATGACTTCAATTTCAGGATTTTTTCTTTATTTTTCTGCAAAGGTTATTGAGTCGCTCAGAAGCCAAAGCGGATAAGTCCTTTTTTTATGTCTTATGGTTTTTATAAATTTTGATGGAATTAATAACATCATTTTTAGTTATTAAACGATTCACTCGTTGCTTCATTAAAAGTCTTCATATACTTTCACTAATCAAGTTAATAAACCAAAAATTTTAAATATTATTGTATTGAAAAACGTGAATTTTCTCATTTTTCTGGACTTATCCGCATTGGTTTCTAAACGAATCGTAATACAGATTTATATATTGATATATATATTAAATAAAAAGGTAGCAGGTTGTGCATCAAACTTCAGCAGCAAAATGTCTGCAGTTGATGCAATATGCCTCCAGTAACTGACTTGCTATTTTTCTATAGAATGAATAAATATTTTACAGAATTATTTCCATAGTTATATAGTTGGAATAAATAGCATTTATCACACAATAACATATACTTATAAGCTAATGCAAAAGGGGAATTCGTGCATTTGGGGTTAAATGAAGGGATAAGTATAGATTTCAACATTTCAAGTTTCGTTGCCTCTGAAAACGTCATAAGCGCTATCTGGATCCCCCTTCTTTTTTTACACACCCGGCTGCATCCAATTTTTTTCTTTACTTAGCCATAATGTATTTCTTTTCTAGAGAGCTTGAGGGAAAAAAAACACCCTTCCCTCCATAAGCACAGATTACATTTCCGATTTCTTCCCCTCCCGTATGATTTCGGGAAAATCGGATCCGGAGATTTGCATGCATCCGTACAGATTTTTGCGAGGAACGCGCCTTCCTCAGGTTGCTAAATTTAGAAGCAATCGATGGCGCATCCCCCAGACGGAACCGGAAGTCGACGGGATCAACAACGACACTTTGCCCTGCGATAACAGGTACCGGACACTCGGAGAAACGAAGGTGTAGATCCCTCTCACAAACATTTCAGATTCCTAGTTAATTTCTTAAAAAAAGTTTCATAAAACGGGATTAGCTCCTTAATTCTGTTGAATTTGTCAACAGGCATGAAAAGGAAGTGGGCGATTCTAGGATGAAGTTGATAATTGATTGCATGTTCGAGAAGTCATTTGTTCAAAATTTATAATATTGAAACTGTGAAAAGGGAAATTTGTTGGTGTCAATCTATAACAAACCAGCTATAATTAAATTAATAGAAGAAAAAATGGTATTGCAACCTTTAGAAGGATTCAACTTGCAATATTTAAAAATTTTAAAATGATAATATGTAGTAAAATGAAGTTTTTATTTTTTAACTTTCTTTTGCATATTATGAAATGTAATGTTTCAGTAGGAACATAACATAAATTCTGTCTATTTGCTTACACGATTTCTGATATGCAATTGTCTATAAACGATATCCGTGCATTTTTAATTAGCCGCAGTCTCTCAATCAATAAATGTAATTTAATAAATAATTTAATATGCAAACTGGATATATGATAACGCCTTCTATATACATATGTGAATTTTATTTCTAAAATTAGTTCTGTTTTCATATAATTTGAAGTCTCCTAACAAGATCCTACTTTTTTTCTCCTTCAAATGAATTCACTCATTATGAAACTCCCTGAAATTAGTATTCATGCAACTGGAATAATCGTGATAGAAAATGCTAACTATAGACTAAATATCTGGAATTATCAATAAATACAATATATTTCAGAAAAGACAGGTCGAACTTTAGGCTGCATGCTACACTCTAAGACAAACAATATTTTTCATAAAAGGCGCTATCTGAAATGAAACTCAAAGATTCTAACGTGTTTCAAAACTTTTGCTCCACAAACGTTAAAGCTGATTCCCCGTTCTAAATTACAGGGAGACGAAGAATATCATGCACACAAATTTCATCTTCGAAATAAGAACTCATGCGAATATACATGGTGAAAAAAAGCCACAGACGACAGGCTTGCTAAATTTCTTTAAGTATTCAACAGTTAATTGGAGCTGTAATTTAAGGGAGGATTGGACAGTTAACTAACGCGGAAGAGCTGCAGACGCCAGTAGTAGAGTGGCAACGCGACTGTAAAGGGGGCGGCAAATGTGCTTTTCAAAGATATATGTGATGTTGCATTCGACACTTACAATAAACTTGTGAGGGCAAATGTAAATCCCCATGCTGCTTATTTCCATGCTTATTAGTGACGATTTTCAATCAATGTTTGGTGAAGAATCTTTGGCGACTACCTAACGCGATCGTATCATCTGGCAAAGCAATTTCATTAAAGAAAAAAATTGCTTTTCTGCAAAGGGTATTGCCAGACTTGTTGGAGGACGCTCCAACAGACATATGATGGCTTATGTGGTTCCAGCATGATGGAGGAGCTTCTTTCAATTCATTTTGTTTGAAAGGCGCGGCACTATCTGAACAGACTTTTCCCGGTTAATGGATTGGGAGCGATGGCCCTGTAACTTTGTCACCACAATAGCCTGATGTGTCATGTCTTGATTTGCTTTTGTGGGAATAACTGACTCATGTATGGGACTCTTCTGAAATCTGAATAGGCTTTCGATCGTTTCTTGGGAAGTTGACAATATTTCTGAGAGTACTCCAACCTCTTTTTCGCCGCTGTTTCCCCTGCATTACTGTTGCTGTTTTATGCAATTATTTTAATTCTTTCTCAACAAATGTGCTTTTGTAACTCAGGAACTGAAGTACCGTGGTAGCAAGATCTCGGTTTCGGGTTCGTAAGTTCACGAGAAGTTTGGAGAGTGGGATAACGGCTCAGGCAGCATCTTTGCCATCTGTCAACGGTTCACAATCACGAGATCCTAAATAAAAGATTCCTAAAATAATAATAATGGAAACATAAAACGGAACGTTTATCTATCTTGACCAAGATTTTAAAACTTATACCTCATTCTTGTGTTTTCATCTGTGCTCTTCAATATCTTCATTGTGCGAACTCTAACACCATTACGTTTTCTTTCAGCCCGCTCACTTTATGATGAAAATTGTTTGTTTTGGTTTGTACTACCACTCTTTAAAGTTTGTTTTATTTTTGAGTGTAAAATAAGTGCATACAGTATTGGCTTTCTCTAAAACGTCTTGGTGAATGACGATTTCCAAATTTCAAGTGGTTAGAGAGTAAAAATAACCAACAATTCAACAATTTGAAAATTTCATTTGATGAAATGTTCAAAATAACCAGAAATTCATTCGAAATGAGACAGATTCGTCGAATTCTTATGCTATTGAATTTAATCACGAGAGAGGTGAAAAAGTAGTATTTTTTTAAAAAATATTTTATAAAACCAAAGAAAAATTGAGCAATGTTTACAAATCACGTGACGAGGTTTCTTATGTAGAAAGTTACCTGCATTTGCATTCGGTAACTTTCGGAAGAGATTTTTAATAATTATTTTTCGGTTGTATTTATTTATTTTAATTTTAAAGAAATTTAATTTTTGCTAATATTTAATAACATTGTTTTATGTGATATATTAAATATTTCTCGAAACTATATCCGTATAATCGATACTCCGTCTCTTTCATCTCTACGACTTTCTCATTCCTGCAATGGTGACAAACAAATCGAATCATAGTTAGAGAATTTACCATACCTCTTAATGCAGCATGTCCAGCCCTCTTATAGAGTAAATTTGTTTGTTTCTGCATAATAACAAATCCACAAGACTGGGTAATGACAAATCCATTCAGGTAAGTACAATTGGAAGCACTAAAGCTTATGATTTCTTTATCATTCCATTACAAGCCGCTTTATGAAGGCATGCCTACGGAAAGCATTTCTTAAAATCCATGTTTTCATGCCGTACGATGGTTATATGCGTATGCATTTATGTGTTAAGTGGTGTTTCTATAGGATATTAATTTTTAGAAATTGGCTATATTTTGTTTGAAGCTTTCAGTGTACTTTTTCCCATAGTGATGAATATTTGTGCAATGTTGCCACGCCTTACTACTCTAATGTTGAAAACTTTAAATGTCGTAGAAGTAGCTTACGTGAGATGAATACACAAGATGTTAACAATTAGGAAATCTATAACAGTACGCCATTTTCAAAATTGTTTTGTCCATAACCCCAGTTCATAAAATCGTACACATTTCAATCGCAGTTTATCTAAGGAATTATACTTTTGAAAATAAAAACAGAATGATAGAGACCAGTTTCAAAGTTTTCCATTTGCCTAAATTAGTAAAGTTCTGTTACGATGAATTAAAAACTAACGATATCTCGGAGGAGTTTTTTTCATGGCGAAAGAAATTCCCCGTGTGCCTTAACGAAATGATGGTGTCCTTATGCAGATCTCGGTGCCAATTTTCCATTTCATTTCGGTCGGAAGGTATTATTGTAGACACTTCCCCCCGGAACACGGAATCCTCGTGTTTAATTCATGATTTCGACCTTTCCCTACAAGAGGAATATATGAATGGAAAATCAGATGCATTCTCCGGGGAGAACGTCAAGAAGAAGAAAAGAAGAAAAAGAAAATTTTAAAAACTGTTTGCCGAGGAAAAAGTTTTGGTAAGAAGATCATCCAAAATTAAAGTTCTCTTAGAGATTTTTCCATTTGCATCAGAGTGCTTTGCTAAACTTCCGCTGAATGAGTAATTAACTCGATCTAATTCGACAGATTATACGGAAGGAATTGCAGATGGGTTCCTGAACTGAGTTTCCCTTGTTTGAAATGACGTTTAACGTTCTGAAGGAATGCTGTTAGTGCACTGGTGGAATGGGAATGAATGAGAGAACGAACAATGTTAATGGAATGATTCTATTTCTTATCCATCCCTGTTTTTTTTCCCTGAAAAGCTAAACATCTTTTAGAGAATTTTATTGCATTCCCTGTTATTATATCTCAATTTTATTTCATATTTTTATTGTAGTGTGCAAATAATTTGTAACTTGGAACTACTTCTGCATCGAGTGTTAATTTTTATTTTGATATTGAGGGGGAGTTGGGGTAGAGTGATACGCGGCAACATTGATACAGTTCTTAAATTTTGATGATTGGAATGGCTCAAGATGTTCACATCCCCTCGTATATATGTCACTGTAACACTTAGCACCCGGTATATTTTTCGGCCATGTTAAGTCAAAAGTTGATTTAAAAATGAATTAAACCGCTAATCTTCTAGTCGAAGTAAATTTTTCTCCAAGTGCGTGTTGTGTGATTTCTTTCACTAATTACGTTTTCCTACCGGGGGTATACTCGAAAGGTAGGAAAAAGCATTTGTTTTTCTGAACTATATTAAGTTTTGAGGTTTTTTAGCGTTGATTTTGCGTGACCACTTCTTTTAAGTAAAAAAGTCTCTTGGGGCAGATTGATACAGTTAACTCCGGGGCACATTGATACGCATCTTCTGTGAGTATGAATGCGCCTTAATAGCAACTACTTTGCAAAATCGTGTTCAGAAATGGAAAAAACGTAGAAATGAACTATCTAAGAGAAACACGCAACTAAGCATTTGTTTAAACTATGAAAACAGTTTGCATTTCATTGCAAAAATAAAAATAATCGTTGTAAATTAATTAATTTAATTAATTTACAAACCTTAATTTTCCCCTAGCCCTTTTCAAAAAACGGCTTCGAGGTACGCATTCTCTCCCTCCAAAGTATATTTACACACACGGACACACATTCTCCTGTATTATTTGTAGAGATGTATTATTTTCTGAGGCATTATATTGTTTCAATTTTCCAGACTCATTAAAAATGTTGAAATTTTATTAAAATAAAAGTTTGTTTCTTTGTTAAATCTTTAAAACTAAATTTGGAATATAAAGTTTATTGATAAAACAAATATTGTTTTGATCCCAGTCTTATTAACCATCATTATTTTCGATATTTCCGTGTGTGCCAATGTACCTGTTGTATGCGACAGATTGATACAAATCCATTTTTAGGAAGAAAGTGTAATAAATATTTTATTATTTAATTTATGACCAAAAATCGACTGAAATCCTATATTAGATTAACAAATGCATAAATATAGTGTATTGGTTCTAATTATTACCATTGGTAAAATAATTTTTTAACTTTCCAAAATGAAAGAGTATCAATGTCCCTTGTATTACCCCTAAGCATTTTTCAAAATTTTCATTTACGTTCTAGCATATCTTTTAAAAAAACTTCTGATTTTATCTTAAAGATAAGTTTCATATGGGTATCTTCAGAAAAAAAACATTATTTTTTCCCACTAATATAAAAATAGCTCAAAATTTTACATAGAACATGTGAGATTTTGTGTTCAAATTGCAGGTGTGGATTGCCATCAAATTTGAACCACAAGCCCTTTATATATACCTAAAGACATAATAAAATAAAATACCGCATCTCATTTACAACAACGGTATCCTTTTCTTTGCAAGATGCGGGGGGGCGGCCCCAAGATTTTTCTTCGAGATCCGATTCGCTTGAGTGCAGGAGTGCCTAATTCCGTAAAGGAAGAAATGCATATTATTTCTAACGAAATGAAAAGCCGTGGTGGCCTGGTGGTAGGATCTCGACCTCGGGGCCGGAGGGTTCCAGGCTAGAAACTCGTTTCCATCAAAGAACCGCCGTATAAGCGGGCTTGGTGCATGTTAAATCCGCCATCCGTCGAGACCAAATGTTCTTCCGCTGGTGTGGTGCAAAAAAACCCCACACTGACCCGGCAGCATATAGGCATACTATGCTCGAGCAGAGCACCATTGTAACTTTGGAGGGCTCTGAATGGACAAGCGAATCTGACGTAACTATGCTTTGCTTGTTTGTTTACCACGCTCTGACTGATTCTTTCAACTAGCGATAGCGGAATGTTCTTTGTGTAATACGCTATGGCTATGCAGAATTCCAATCTTCCCCTTTCTTTTGTAAACGAAGTTGTTAAAATCGTTGAAGATGAAACCATCGTTCGAAGCAACCTTAAAGTGTTTCCGTTGTATATTTCATGGATAGAAGAACATCGGACACGAAATGGAATCTTCGATCTTCTAGACCATCAGGAATAAGGCTTGTGTGCTGGTAAGTAGCAATAATTATTTCAAATCATCATATTTTATATGATGTATGTTGTAATTTGTAATATCAGCAATTATTTCAATACTTATATTTATGATGGTTTAAGTTAACTATTAAAATATGAATTTTAATGTTTCAGATCTGAATGAAGCAAATCTAACGACATTAAATCAAAAAGAAGAAAGATTCGCCTTTTGAAAACAAATGCAGGCAATATCTTGGAGGAAAAATTTGTATTTAGAGTTTTGAAGAACTGTAAACAAGATACGCGTGTCTCACTGTTAATGCGATGTGCAGAAGAGTGACGTCAGATTCGCTTGTCCAATCAGAGCCCTCCAAAGTTGCAATGGTGCTCTGCTCGAGTACAGAATGCCTATATGCGGCCCGGCATGCCCAAGAAGGCTGTAAGGCCGGGAGAGGACCAGCGGGGAGAGAACCTCCCCACCAGCATGTGGAGCACGGGATTTATTAGTTACAATAAAATGATATAGGCATTGCCCGAACAGAGGCAGTACTTTTAAATACACAATGAACTTTCCTAGTGCAAATCATCTATGAAACTAAATAGATTCTTTCTATTCACAGGACGTCACAATCACATAAGCAAACACTATTGCAAGCCATCTGACATTTAATTGCATTATGCTATTATGTGAGGTCTAATCCTTTTCTTCTCCTGCAGGATGCACTATGAATTTCAAAATTACATTTTTGATGTGTATCACGCATTTGAAGTGACTGCATGAATATACTCTATTTTTAAATCTTTACCCATATTCAGATATACACCCGCATACAAAGAATTTCAATTACTCCATTCTTTAGATTGAACAGATTTCTGATTTACATGAAGGAGTTTTAGAAAGTTAAATTTGGGAAGATTCTTATGAACAGTTTAAAGCAATCTGAGTGCGCACTGTATGTTCAATAGGTTATTTTTCGAACTCTGAATTCATCATGTAGAAATAGGTTGTATAGGAAGGGCAAAGTTCTCACTTTCCGAATACTGTGATTTGATCAGGAAATGAGAAACTTCCTTCTCAATTAAAGTGTAAGGACGGGATTATTGCGAGAAAAATCAAAAGACATTGATAACCTCCTTTACCGCTTGAAATAGGAGAAATTGTACCCGAAAATTATCTAATTATTCCAGAATCGTTTCTGTAACTATTTTGTATGCATTCTGTGTAATTAAAAATACTAAGTATTATTTATTAACTCTTTGAACCCGGCTAGAGTGAGAATTCAAGTACATCAAAAACTGAAGTAATGACTTCATTCTTGAAATCAGAATGAAATCCTCCCTTTCTCTACAGAAATTCCAGGAGGAAGACACCCTCGGTTGCGCGATCAATTGTCAACAATGAAAGGAACTAATTTTTTCCCGTAAAATTCAGACAGGCGTCCGAAACCGCCTGAATCCAGCCTGTAGTGAATGAGGCGGTTTGAGGCGGGATAGTGCTCATGGGGTTAAATAAATTTAGATTTTTACTTTTTCTATTTTTGATATAAGAAAACCATCGGTGATATGAACTTATTTTCCACCATCTTCTGAAATTCGCAGCAATTTGATTTCACCTGCATCTCATTTTTTCAGCTCAGAAATGACATCAGATGTTATATGACGACGTCAGATGTGTGTCTGGTGAGTTGACTGATTGTGTTTCTGTGTTCGCAGGTACGCGTCTCGGGCAGGCCTCGGAATGCTTCGTGTACTGGAAGGACCCGACGACGGGAGACACCTGGGGGTTGAATTTCACTTCGCCGGTCGACGCCAAACAGTTTCGGGACTGCTGCGTAAGTTCTCTCTCACTCTCTCTTCCTGCAACCAGTCTCGAAGTTTCAGAGCACAAATGACATTTTACCATTGATTCGAGAGATTGTTGTCGAAATATTTTTCAAATTTGGAAAAATGTTTTGTGATTTCCGAGCTTTCACATGATATCTGTTAAGCCTTTGTAATTTAGTTTGGCATATTGAGTCAATATTTGATTTTCTTTTTGTAACCTTTGCGAAAATTTTATACAGAATGCAGGTAATTCCTTTTGTCGAGTTAGAGTATCAGTCATAGATGCAATTACGCATCGAAAAATGAATTTTATGTTTTCAGAGAGATGTTTAAAGAGATCAGAATATTTCACCAGTAACTTGGAATTTATGCTCGAAATTAAAATGAATAAAAGCTAATAAAAATCCAAGCATATATGAAAAAATACAAGGAAACAAAGGTTCACCTTACGGATATCTTAACTAAATCGTTCTTAGGAATAAGGATCTATTCTGCATAAAATAGCTTTAAAGGAAGTTGTAAGTACACTTTAGGAAATTTCTGTTGAGTTTCGGTATACATCGGCTTACAGGGTTTAAATAGGAAATAATTCATTTATAGTCGGGGTGATTTTTTGACGATTCCTGTTTTTCTGATATTTCAGTTTAGCATTTAGTTCAAGACTCTACTAAGTATTAACTATGAAACAACTAGTTTTAAAATAACAAAAGTATCACATCAGCTTATAAAGAGTAGTTGGGTTCTAATTTCTGTTCGACATTTAAGTAATGTTCATAAACAAAAGAAGAAAGCGGGCATATGTGCAAAATGGTTTCTAATCCATAATACAAAAATTGGATGAGTTATTTTCAACATCTTTTCAACATCTAACAGTCGTGTTGCTTACACAGTAGTTCTGTGAACAGTAGACCTCAAATCCCCAAAGAGAAGACAAAAAAAAGACATGTTCTTCATAGCAGTCCTTAAAGGTTTATCCAATCTTGTCATTCATTCTAAAGACAATACTGTTTTCAAGGACACTATCATAATTTGTCTCTTAAGGAGGTACCTTCTCTGTCCCCATATAAACATACAAAGCTTTATTTACAATCTTAAACCAATATAAATACAATATTCTGCACAAATTTTACTCCATGTATTTTAAAAACAAATACATTAACTTGTTAAAAAAGTTACCTCAAAAACGTACTGGAACAAAAATGTAGAAAATATTACGCTCGTAGGTACTCTTCAAATTTTTATAACATGATCCGTTTGGCTGCAGGCGTTGAAAAAACATACTTTCAAGAAAAGAGAAAAACAAGATTAGATGAAACTAAACAGGACAAAGTAACTATCAACATGGAACTATGATCTTATCTCTCTTTTTTATACAAATTACTTGCACAAATTTTTGCTTTCGTCAGTATTAACAAAATTACAGTTAAATGTATACTTTTATAAGCATTAACGAAATTGCAGTCAAATGTCTTCTTTTGTCAGTATTAATAAAATTTCAATTCAATGTCTAGCCTTTACCAAAATGATACATATATATTAATGGTACCAAACTCTCCAAGACATTGAAACCTTTGAGATGGCTACCATCTTGAAATGGAATGAAAAATAAAAGTTCTTACAAATACGTCGTTTTTTATGACCTCAAGGAACCTTCATGCCAAATTCGAAAAAAATCGAACAATGCATTTCCTCTTGACTGCGTGACAAACAAATTTACAGACAGACAAAATGCTGAACGATTGAGCTGAAACTGAGACCTCGCTTTTCTCGCTCAACAAAAAGTTCACTGTCAGCATTTAGGAATCAACGACGCCCAAAAGAAATGTTCTTTGTCAATTTTTAGAAACCAATATCGTTTAGAAGGAAAAACTCAGTTCTGGTACATAGAAATGACATCGTTCTTAAAATGCTAGGAGATCTAGATTTGAAATTTAAGATTCATTAATAAATCATGATTTCTTGTTCATATAGTAAAGACGAACACCAGTCATTATTTCTGAGTCATCAATAAAACTTATTAATTAAACACTAAATATATAAGTTATTAAAAAGTTCTGAGAATCGCAATAAGAACATGAAGCATTTTTTCTTAACTTTTATCATCTACTCTTGTCAGGTATTCGTGAACTTTCCATTTATCAAAACATTTTTTAAAAATTTATTTTTAGAATGTGTACTGAATGCATTTTTGATTTGTTATTTAAATCGCTTAGGTATTTTGAGACAAGAATTCGTATTGTTCAATTAGGGAAAAAAGGAGTAAGAAGGAAAATTTAATTTCGTTAAAATACATATTTTAATGCATTACAATAATACTAATAATGGCAATTGTGGGATAAAAAACATTGCGTCTGCATGGCTGAACGACCGATATGGCAAAGACTTGACTCTTTGTTTTGATACTATCCTAGAAAAATATCCTTTAATCGGTGACCAAACTGAAGTACTAAACTTTATCAAACATTGGGTTTTATAGTACGAGGGACGTTCGGAAAGTAAGTTTCGCCATGCTTTTTCACCTGTAAGCTTTATTATAAACATAAACATACAATGGAAATTTGAACCAAAGAAGAAAAAACTCAGTAAAAAAAACTCACCAAAATACAAATTTTGGCTATTTTTCCATATATTCGCCACCGACATTGCTACAGTTGTTGTACCGTGAAATCAAGATCGGGGTTGTAGGCGGGGTGATCCAATCTCCCCCATCCCAGGCGACGAATGTGTTCTTTTGCTGTGCGGGGTCTTGCATTATCGTCCAAGAACAACACGCCTCAACTCAGGAGCCCCGGTCGGGCCCTACAGCTCCATCAGGCTTTCACCTTTTTTCCTGCATTGAAGTCAGCACTATCGGGACGTCACCTCCGAACATGCTCATCAAACTGGCGCTAAGGCTGTGAAGGACTTCCTTCGATGGCTGGGCACCGATTTCTTAATAGGATGGTTTCTTGAAATTGATTTCACGGTACGACAAATGCGTCAATGTCGGTTGCGAATATGTGGAAAAATAGCCAAAATATGTATTTGTTATGCCATTGCATGTCTGTGTTTGCAATAAAGCTTCCATGTGGAAAAGTATGACGAAACTTACTTTCGGAACGTCCCTCGCACAATTGGGACCATATTTTAAGAAAAGAAATCTGCAATTCATTTTTCATATTTTTTTGTTTCTTTGATTTTGTAATGTTGCTCATGAGTTTAGAATGCTGTTTTGTTGACTAACCCCTTAGTTCCTAGAGAATGCAGCAAAACTATAATTCATTATATTTCAATATGAAACTTGTATTAAATACCTTCCGAGTTAATTCCTAGAAGTTTACAACTCTCTCCATTCATTTCGATGAATTTAACTCTCTCTAAAATTTTGGTGATAGGAAGCATTGTCAGCTCCTATACTAATGATACTGAGGTAAAAGTTCTAAAATTTGGTTTGACGACTAAACTCCAGTGATAATGTTATTTTCGTTATAATTTCCTGAAGCGCCATTATTCATTACAGTTTATAGTATAAATAAATGTGATTAGTTTCTTAGGCGATTTTATTCTTGATGATAGTTTTTGGTAAGCATTCAGATCATTCTTTATCTAGATGGATATAATAACAGAAGGTAATGAATAAAATACGTGTAATATTCAGTGAAGAATCTCTAAAATGCTGTTTGCGTCAGGATTTCGGTATATTGCTGCCATGCTTTGTGTTTACAATCTTAAGAAGTCAGAGAGTGAAAAAAAATTTTCTGGCTCCAAGTATTATCATGAAAGATGTGATGTGGAAAAAGAGGAAAATTATTCTTTAAAATGATAAGAATTTGTAGCAAGAGAGGCTCTTTTTGCAAACTCTATAAAATAATGTTTAATTCTAATAGCAAAAAAATGTTCTTCCTCATATATATTTTCAGATTCTGAAAAGTGTAATAATTTTAGCATCCTGGTCGTCACTATGATATGTGTTCTGCAAGACAGCGTATAAAATTCTCAATCTAGGTTGAAATTAATCTGTAGTTCTTAAATAAGTTTCTCTCATATTTGAGTCTGTTTCGTTAGTTTTTATCGAGATACTTCAGTTCAAAGCAATTATTATGATTCCAAATATTAGGATTCATTTTGTACTCTTTGAAATTATTAATAATGTAGTTTGGTAGGGAAAGTAATTGGTATACGACTTGATAATGTTAGTAATGGGTTTTTAAATTTATTAAAATCGCACTATTTCGTAAATAGAAACAAAAATTATTCGATTTGGTTTATTTGTGCTATTTTGTGTCAAATAGTTTTTAATAGCCTTGTTCTAATCTAACACTAGTTCCGAATTTGTGAGAATTAAATTTTGTTAATTTTTCTTTCAGATATGAACAAAGAGTTATAAATTTACAATTCTAGTACCTTCCCATAAAGAATGATGAAATTTTTTTTAAGGATTAACGTAAACCAAACAATCCTTATTGATAAATGTGAATTTCGACATAACTCTTAAATAGTTATTTGCCAAAATAAGATATTTTCCTCACTTATTTTGGATGTCCAGTAATTTTCTTATTTTTTTTCAATATAGGATCATAAAAATGTATCTAGATCTAACATTAGATTTAGATTACTTATAAATTTTTTTAGCTAGAATTCATCTAGGTATTAATTGCGCCTATATCTAATGTCATAAAAACCTGTCTTGTGCAATTTTACGTAAGGAATACAGGAAGTTTATTCCTCATGGGCGTTCCTATCGGGGAAAAAAAGGAAACTTCCATTACCAACTTTTATATTGGGAGTAATATTCTCTCTTTTCGATAACGATTACTGCAGTTCAGAATAAATGTCTGTACTAAGTGAAGGGTCCAGAGAATCGAGGTAATTATTTCTTTTATTCGGTTCTTTTAATCTTCTAATCATGAGAAAATTTTATAGATTATTATTAATTAGCTATTACAAAATAAAAATGTAATTTTTAAGTCGTCCTTCATTTTAAGAGTAAATACAAGGATGATTTTTAGTTTTAATAAGACAATGAAAGTTGTATTTCATTTTATTATAAGATTCTTAGTTTTAAGTGACGTAAAAAGTAGGGGTTAAATACTAATTAACAAAAGTTTCCTGTCACAAATTGTAAAAATATTCATTCACTCATTCGAAGGATTTGTGTTTAAGATCTTGAAGTACAAACTTTCTGCATGTGTGTACTGTCAATAGTTATTGCTCGAAACGGATTAAAAATTTCAGGATTTTATGTTTGAAAAGTGAATTTTAATAGTAGATATACCAGAGAAATTTTGTTTAGGCTTGCAAAAGTGCTTTTAAGTTCTTTATTCTAGTCTTTTAATTCATAATTTAAAATTTACAGTTTTCAGAATTCAAATAAAAAATATATAAGGTACATAATTAATTTACATTTTACTCACATTTGCTTATCTGGCGTATGAATATAATGAAACAAATAATTAAAAATTCTAAATCACCTTCTAACAAACAATTCAGTGGAATGTTAATAGTTTACTCATATTTAATTTTTCGTATCATAATCAAATCAAATTCAATCTGTGTCATAATTAAAAAATTAAGAATGTTTTGTCTACACATTTTCATTTTCTTAAAAGACGACGAGAAATATAAGACCGTAAATAAATATGATACGATTTTGAGACCTGTGAAGAAAATAAAGCAATTAATGAACTGTCATGGATTGCTCATGATGAATCAACTTTGGATTAGTAATGCAATATTTGAGCAAAATTCTAAATAGGTGTCAATTAATATCAATTTGCTTTCAATCACAATTTAGACTGTAATGAAATCTGTTAATTGCTTTCCTTTTAATGAATTTAATTTATCACTTAACAAGTTAGTACTGTACTGAACTTCCGTCCGTAAGTAAAGTTAAAGTAAGTAACAGCGCGCATCAAAATAAACCTAGATGAAAATACATATTACCGTGCTGTGATTTTATTATTCCTGGATGAAAGTATCATACACACTTTTTAGCGTGTTTATTTATCCAAGATACGTGTAATGAAAGTATTTGAAATGGGCACTAGCTTGCTATAGAAAGCGTTTAAATATTTAACATATAATTTCAACTGCACACCGGGTAAAGGATTGCCGCAAATTCGCCTTCGATATGTCTGGTTGTTCGGTCTTGTTGATACCAGCGCCAATTAGACAGCATAACAATGTTACTTAGTTACTTGAGTCATTAAATCTCTCTCAGAATTGGACTCAGTTATGCAATCGCGAATTCCAATAAACACATTTTGAGAGATAGATGTGTTCACAAAACGCACAGAAAAAATTCAATTGCACCTAATTAATTAATGTATATAATGCACCTAATTAATAAATATTCTTTTGTTCAACAGATTGGAGTTAATTCAATTTTGAGTTACTGCACACACTTGTGCACAATTTACAATAGTGATCCAGAAAAATGCAAAATTATGGCTAGCTCCAGATTGCAAAAGCGCATCCAATTTTTCTGGCCCATTTTTTTCAGTCTCGGTCCCACTTAACGACCATTTTCATATAAACTGTAATAATACTCAACTGTGAATACCTTTCCATCAGTCAAGAGACTCGCTTACAACAAAAATTTCCCACGACCGCAACTTCTTTTCCATTACTGAAAACACGAGTGGCCTCAGATATACTCCATCGACAAATGAACATGGTATTTTAAGGCTTGCGAATTTCATTCTATATGTCTTGGAGCATACTATATTTACACTTTTAAAACAGCGGAAATAAAAAAAATCTTTTAAAAGGAATATCTAACTTACTTTTCATAAATGAGTGCTTCCAGATATTTCAAATATTGATAACAGTAGCATATTTAATATAAAAAATTTTGTTACATTCTAGATTTACACTTAGTCATCTTAATTTATTGTACAGCATCTAGAGAAAATTTGCCGAGTGACTTTATTTTTTATGTGTTCACAACACAAAAAGAAAAAAGAAAGAAATATACGTTTTGATCATTATTCAGAAACTTTTAAATAATAATGAACGTTTATGTGTTTATAAGGCCTTTGTTAACATTTCTTGGAGGCATCCATCAGCTCATTCATGGTATCGTAGTGAAGGCTCCAGTGCTACTATACATTTTAAGGGGGATCGGAAAGACCAAACAGCTTTGGCTCGCTTAACTTCCGGTCACTTAAAAACCCTCAGATTCTCTCGTGGTGATAAGGAGTTCAATATCTGCACAAAGTGCAACATGATTGAGGCCACTCCGCAACATCTACTTGACTGTGTTGCCTTGGTGTAGGATGACCTGCTTAAGCGACCGGATTTCGTGTTGGAGGTAAGGAAGGTGAACGACCTCATGGATCTGATCTGATTCAGATCAGAAGGATTAGAAAGAAGAAGAAGAATGTGTTTATGTTTTGAATCTAATATACAGAGTAATTGAAAATGACTCTCCCGATTACCAACGGCTATCTCTATTTAATAAACAATGTTATAAAAATAATATTTACACTGAGTAGTAGGAGGAAGTTCAAAGTGTGATCCTCAGTGACTTCCAGCATTGTCGTATCATAATTCAAACGTTTGACGTTGTTTTCCAGTTTCAATTCTTGCACATGATTTCCGTTTGGTTTCAAATACAGCTTACAACTGAGAACACGTTGTTCGTGAAATTAATAGCTCCCTATTGGCTTCGTAGGCGGGTTTTTGTGGACTGCGTTCAAAAGGATGATTAGTTTTCTCAGCCTTTGCGGTGATGCTCTTGAAGGCCACTTTTTCTTTCACGCACATGTCCTGTTTCAACGAACTGCCGATACCATCTATGTATACTCCTGGTATATGGAGATAGAAGACTGTACCGCTGATGAAATCTCTGCACTGTTCTGACAGAACGAAGTTTCTCGAATGCAGAACGCCATCTATACGAGGCTTCTACTTTCTGTGAATCTTATTTTTGTATCATTGTTCACTGGACAGTTACAGCCGCTTGTAATCGGGACAATAATTTTGAATCACCCTGTATAATAAGCTATTATTGAAAGTAATTTTATGCAAGTGAAAATTGCATCGCAGATTGCTTCTTTGAAACACATTCAGTAACAGTTAAAGTAGTTCCATATTTCAAATGCTTCACTGAATTTCTTCCCATCATTGAATAAAGTCCATAACAATCAATACAACTTCGGAAATCTTTTAATCTTACAAAGGACTGCTTTTCAGCGAAATTGTTCCAGTTAGAAATTCCAACATAGATGCTACAGTTTTAATCAAATGTTAGTATTTGCAATCGCCCAAGAGTTAAATCTAAAGACAGTTCGTATTAACAAAACATTACAAATATAATCATATACATAAATGTTTTGTTTTATATTGTTGACACTGTGCATCATTTTATTAATTTTTAGCTGGAGGGCAATCTTGATTCAGTGTAAAGGAACACTCAGCGGAAAGCAATTGCAATAACCCAAGTTGCATAGATCCTTTTACAAACTAACAGAATATAACCACAATCACAGATTTTTATAAATTTCAATCAGTTTTTGATGGTTAAAAGGATTCCAAATGTATTATTATTGAGTTTACTATTGAAACTAATCACATACTTTCAACCTCAAAAATAGGTAATAATTTCATCCTCAGGCGACTCACATCTTTCACAGCAGATAACTTATATCTACATATTTTAACAGGTTCCAATAGCCTTCCTTTTGGAGAATACTTAATTATTGTTTTGTTTCTGATGAAGTAATTATCTTCGTTTTTTTTCAAAGTTTCTGAATTCTTGAAGGCAGCTACAAGTCGAATTAAATAAACATTTTATAAAAAATCATCAAAAAGAAGAACTCATTTTATTGAAAAATATCGTTAAGATGCATTTTTTAATGTTTTTTTTCTGTAATACAAGCAAAAATTCTAAATTTGTTCTGGGTTTTGTTTTAAACTAATAAGAAATGAAAACAGATTAATAATTGCAGTAATAGAAACTATCAAATGCATTGTAAGATAATGATTGAATAAAATTAAAATGTAACAACTATTATTATTAAAATAATTTTAATAATAATAGCTGATACTCTAATCCGTTGGTGCAGCACTATTGCTGCAATTTATTGTCTTTGGTTTGCTAATATGCTCATATATTCCCCAAATATGCTTGTAGATTACTAATGTAAAGACTATGGACGTCTTAATAGATACCTTAAGCAAATTTTGTGTTTAGAGTAATCAATACCATTTGACAAGAATACATATTTATCCTTTTCACTTGATAAATTTAATCGATAATAATACTTGTAGACTGCAAATTCAGAATAAAATTCTTTCTTGGAATTATTTGATGGATTTTGCTTCTCATAAATACATATGATTTTCATTGGAATATAAAGTTATTGGATTTATAGAAGAGAGCAGATATTTCATTAATAGACGTTCAAACTTTAATTTAAAATGTGATTTTAGATTAAAGGAACCATTTATACCTGACACATACAAAAACAATTATTCACCTAATTTATCCTAGCAGTTTGAATAAGGAAACCTTCAGAATGATTGTTTCTTTGAAAATTCCATTAAAATTTGTTTCTGGCGATAACGAAAGCCCTGAATTCTTTCATCGGAATGCATAGTATAACAAGTTAAATACAGAAACTCTCAGGATCATGTCTTTTCAAATATTGAAAGATGTATCCAGTAACAATGGAATGAATATGTTCAGTTCGATATCCATACAACAATCGGAGTTGGGTTTTCCCCCCCATCAAATATAGTCAGGTGAATATTGAAAGACAACTTTTATTTTAAGCATACTTCTGCTTCTACTAATGCATTTTTTGAAAGGAGATTTACTTTAAAAATAAAGTATTGGTTTATAAGAATTGTATACACTAAATATGTTTAAATAGACGGTGATAAAAATATTTATATTTTACCTATCGAAACTGTAGTTAATCCACTTATTTTTGAATGAAATTGATTAGTTTATATTTATATTAGATTTAGTAATTTAAAATTTCAAGAACAGGAGTACTTCTAAATTTTTAGATCTACAAGAGGAACATAATTCAATCGAGTTTTTAAATTTTACGATTTATATTATTAGATAAGCCATATTAGTTCTACTATAGAACCTGAATAGACCAAAGATTCCACTCAAATTTGTATTTCTGTAACTAATTACTCAGCACTTCTTTTTTTTTCTACTTAAAAATTGGATTCTCACTACATCTGTTGAGAAACCATGAATTATTGATAGAAATCAGGAAATATGAGTGTTGATTTGTGTTACTATATTTAGAATTCATTTTTTTATTTGGCATTTTTTTGACTAACCTGCTTCAATTGGCCCTTCTCTTTCTCTTTCTCTCTCTCTTTTCTCTGTCTGGCGGCAGTCACCCGATTTCAAGTTTTCCAGAAAGGCTTCTTCTTCCTATTCTTTGAAACTGGAACCTCCGAAGGTAAAGAAGCATACTTCTTCTTTCTCCCCTTCCCTCTTTCTGCTAGCTTCTTGCATGATGCGCTTCGAATATTCTGCATCTTTTCGCCATTTTCTGCTTTCTTTATTTTCTACGCCGTGCATGGCATGGTTCTTTTCCAAGAGAACAAACAGAATGGCTAATAGTATCTTACTTGCTTTTGCAAAAATTAGATTCGCTTTCTTGGGCTTTTCTATTTTAGAAACTGGTCGAATATAGTATTCGATTGTTTTATGATTCGAATGATATTTTTTCTTAAATTTATTATCTTCCTTTATTATTTCCAAATGCTTGTTGTTCTCGAACCAACTGAGGAACAGAACGCTCTTCAGCAAAATTGCTTCCTTTTTCTAGTGTTCTTTGTCCGTGGTTGACAGTTCTTTTCTAAATACGTCATTCTCATTTTGACTAAATTAACTCTCCGTTAGGCGCGCTGATCTCTCAGATCGGTTGGATATATTTTACGCTCATTCTTGAAATCAGAAGGCGATGGTTTCCCCCCCTTTTAACTACCTATATAGACCTTCAAAAAGTATGGATTAACAAAGTTTCGGTATCGGTTCCTCATCACCAAGGGCCCGAAGCCACAACCACGATCTCTCAGATCGTCGCTCTCAAAGTGGTGGCATGTTTTCATTTATTGCTTTTTTATATTTTATTTACATAATTTAAATTGTAACTGTTGCAATTTTTAGTAAAAAGTGGATTGGATGAGGTGAGAAATTTTTTCAGAAACTGCAAATGATCGTCTAGAATCGGTGTGACTAATACTAATACTTTTTTTCCTAATTTCACGATGGCTGCTTCAAAGTACAGTCTTTGCAATGAGACCGATTTGCATAAAAATCTTAGGAATGCTTTAGTAAGCTTGTATAAAAATGAATAATATTCACAAAAAAGTATGTTTTAGGTATTTAGTAGTAAAAATTAAAGATTAAAGCGATTTAGGATATAAAAAAAGTGAAAGGTGATCTGAGAGATCTCTGCTCCTAAAATGACGCAAACAATAGGCGCGAGTAAACGAGAATCAACGCAAGTTTAAGATGTGGTCTAACATTTGACTTTCCATGGACAACAATTCACAGTCAACTATTTTTAAACCTCTTAATGATGTAGAACTTCGCTTTTTATAATCATAAAAGGAAAAAATAACAAATAAAATTTAAAATATATTCTGATAAAAATTGTACAACTGCACGAAATCCGAGTTCAATCTAGTTTAAAGGAGAGACTGAACGATTCAGCTTTGTGCTATTGCACTTTTGGATGTACTGTTTCAACTTTTAATTCAAAATGCGCTGAAGTTCGTCATTTTTCTTTTAAATCTAACATCCAAATATATAAAATTGTAGCTAATTACAACTACGTTTCTTTTTATTCTAGAAAAATATACATAATTTAATATTATATTATGAGAAATTTTGACTCCAATTAAATCAAATAATGATAAATATCAGGGTTTCATAAACATTTTCCAATCGCAAATCCAAATCTGAATGAAAAATTAATTAACGATACCAAATGTTCATTTAAGTAGAAAAGTAGGATAGGAAAATGAAGTACCAATTAATGATTTACGAAACGAAAGTTAGTGAACTAGCTTATTTCTAATATTTTATTGAAATGTTTGAATCAAATGATGTCGTGAATTATTTTTGTTTAATGCTGACATTGAAGAAGATGAGAGAAACACTTGGGGTAGGAACCAGTCATTTAAGAAACCCCGTTATACATAATCAGTCGTATGAAACACCCACACCGACCCAGTCTACCGGGATGGGTGAAATTTTGATAGTATTTCTTTCAATGTACTACACCGCTCCATACGAATTTTCCATTGTTCAAAGCACTTCTTACTGAAAGCCCTTTCATCACCTCGTCGTTTCTACTATGGCTGTTGCTACATTCTGAAATTTAGTTTCTTTCAGCATTGACTTGATCTGGAGTAATAAAAAGAAGTTACATGGGGCGAGATCAGGTGAATAGGGTTCGTCTTCTACTATGGGATCTGCTGCTTGGGCAAAAATGTCATGACAGATACTACACTATGGGTTAAGGCATTATCCTGCTGAAGAAGCTATACTTTGTTTTTCCACAGGTCGAATCGTTTTCTCAGAATAGAATTTGTCGAATACTTTCTTTATCAATTCCTGTAAACTCAGACACTGTTCTAATACTCAAGCGACAATTTTCTTGAGTAATTTTATCAATTCTTTTCAATAATCGCCTCTCTTTTCAATGAATTTGGTCATCTAGGACTTGGGTCGCCATCAATATCTTCTCAACTTTCTTTAAACCATTTAAACCAGTCTTAAACTTGTGTAAGTGACAAATACTCATCTAGGTACATTTGTTGCAATATATATATACAAAATTCAATGTCTGTTCGTTTGTTTGTGTGTTTGTTTGAACCCTATACAATTACACACCCCTTGACGGATTTGAAGGAAATTCGTCACAGATGTTCCTTAGAACCTTAAAGGATTAACTATGCCATTAAAAGTTGGTAGGCCGTTTCCACGCCATAACTTTGGAACCTATTATCGCCCAGAAACTATTTTTACACCATCTTAAAATTCAAAAAAATTAGATTCTCAGTGACACTTGTCGCATTTACGTTCACCTTTTCCTCTTGTTCTTAATCAATGTTGAAAATTAATTTAAACACGATTTGTAAGAATGCTTTTGTTTATTCCAATATCTTTGAAAATGCACGCGAGTGATTAGACAGTTACATAGTTTTATATTTCTTTGTTTAATAACACGCGCTCTTAAAGTTAAATTGATTTCTGTGAATATTTCTACATCATCATTGGTTTTGTGATCACGTGATTTTAGCTCCATAGATTTTTATATTTAACTGTTTAATAACACGTGCGCTTTTACCAATGTTAAGGTTAAGTTGCTTTCTGTGAATACAGTACCGGTCCAAAAAGTGTCAAGTTCATGTTTTTTGGCTCTAACTCACCCAAAGGCGAACCTTTTTTGCTGAAATTGTCACACAATATGTATTTTTAGGTATTTGTTTGGTGCATAAACCAATGATAGTTCAAACACCAAAAAAGTAATTGAAATTAAAAAAATTATTATTTTATTCAAAATAAGCAAAATTTAACAACAGCTGAAATTTGTTGAAAGTATACAAAATTGCCAGGATCGATGAAAATATGAACAATTACATATAAATACTTGGTGGCAAACCCGTTGGCATCAATAACAGCTTGGCACCTACGCGGCATAAAGTCAAGAAGAGTTTGGATGGAGGAGACAGAGATCTTCTTCCATTCTTCCTCAAGTTAGGAGAACTTTTCATCGGCATTCCTTGCATTTCTTCCTACAAGACGAATTGGCTTGGCTAGTCAAGGAGTGACACGTGACGGCGGGAGAACCAGTTCTGGATGTGCTTGGATCGGTGCTTCAGATCATTATCCTGTTAGAAAATGAAGCCACGACCAAGAGAATTGCGTACATACGGACGCATGGTGTTCTCAAGAATGTATTCATACTGAAACTTATCCATGATTCCCTGAATCCGCCTCAGGGGACACATGCCAAGGCGAAAGACGCATCCTCAAACCATGACATTTCCACCCCCATGCTTCATTGTTGAAATCTGGTTCTTGGAATCGAAACGAGTGCCTTGGGGACGACGAATCCACTGTATGCCATCCCTATCAAACAATATATATTTGCTTTCATCACTCCAAAGGACATCCTCCCACTCTTTCTTGGTCCAGTACTTTTGCTCCTTCGCCCATTCCACACTCGCCTTGCGATTCTTCGTAGAGATCATCGGTTTCTTGACGGGGCGTCTTCCATTCAGTCCAACTGCTTGAAGCCTACGTCTGATAATACGAACAGAGGGTTTTGGGTTTGGGGGTTACAAAGCTCGCATGCAATGTTTACAGCCGTCAGGCAGGTATTGACACGTGAAAGACGTTCCTGTCGAAAAGACGAGACGTAGAACGAGGACGTCCGGACTTAGGAACCTTCGGCACTCCTCCCTGATCAATCCATCTCTTCAACAACTTCAATATTCCACTCTCTGATATATTGAATTGTTTCTCAAGTTTTAGAAGAGTCCGACCTTGAGCGCGTCCATTAACTATGGCTTCCTGTTTCTGAATGGTCAAATTACCGATGCCACGAAGAAAACCCATTATCAGCAAGAATAGAGGAAGTTTAATTAAGCAAA